>OOFB01019180.1:7932-25339 GCA_900323305.1 Trachyrincus murrayi
AAGGTCACTTCACACAAAAGATATATATATATTCATTTATATATTTATATATATTCATATATATAAATATATATATATATATATATATTTATATATATGAATATATATATTCATATATATATATTCATATATTTATTCATTTATATATATATATATATGACACCCAGCAAGCAGATGAAGGTCACTTCACACAAAAGATATATATATATTCATATATTTATTCATTTATATATATATATATATATACACCCAGCAAGCAGATGAAGGTCACTTCACACAAAAGATATATATATATATATATATATATTCATTTATATATATATATATATATATATATATATATATATTCATTTATATATATTCATATATATATATTTATATATATTCATATATATATGAAGATGAAGGTCACTTCACACAAAACATCTCAATATATATTCATATATATATTCATATATATTCATATATATTAATATTCAGTTAACTGAAATCAAAGATTCTGTTATGGTCTCAGATATAATTAACATTTCTCATTTACACAGCAGTTTCCCCTGCTACATGCCACCTAAGTGGCTTTTCAGGGCTTCTCCAACAGCAGGACAGGCAGATGATGGTTAAAGCGGTTTATTGTAGGGTTTGAGAATGGTTTGAACAGGTAGAGCAGGTGGTATGTGCTGACATGCTAGCGCTCCTCCTGAGTGTGTGTGTGGTGGCTGGTTTAACCTGTGGGTCTTGATTGGCCAATGCCCCACAGGTGTGCAGCCTCACCCCCCCAGAGTCTAACCAGGTGAGGCTGCTTAAGCCAGCCACCAACAACACACACTACACAACAGATAATTACCATGAAATACCTTTTGAAAACATCTTGATGTTGACCATATCCTCATGTTAAAAGGTGTTCTAAAGTTCTGAAAATCTATATGTATGATGATTATATCATTATAACGATTCCCATATCCTGCTTGTTTCTCAAAAAGTTTGGACGTGACATCAGTAGATCAAAGTGGTCTTCGAAGGCTGCGACCGCTGAGGTCCATCAGGCCAGGCACCAACTCCAGCAACACCCCGACACAAGCGCTTCCTTTGTGGGCGATGAGGAGGGCGATGAGGAGGACTTTCCACCACCACCACCACCTCCTGAGGACTTGGACTATCTGCCACCCCCACATCCCGACTTACTCCAGGAACCGACGGATATCCCAGAGTGCAATTACTCTCCAGAACCACCGGAGCCGACCATATCCCCCAAACAACCACTTAACAGAGAGGCTTACTTCAAGCAGAGGAACATGTACGAGTTAAAACGCCTTTACAAACACATTCATCCTGAAGTGCGTAAGAATATTGAACGAGAGTATTTCAGCGATAGTGAAATCCAGAACAACCAGTCTGAGAGCCAAGACCACATGTATGAGGAAGAGATCAGCGGGAGTCCAGAAGAATATATCGAGTGGGACGAGGTGGTCCAAGGGGAGGTGCAGTCTAGGCGTTGGATGTTTGAAAACAAACCACTGGACACCATTAAAGATGAAACTCTGGATGAAGACGATGACAACAGGAGAATAAGCCAACAAGAAATGATAGTGGGGAAGGACGTAAGGCGCACAGCTTGGATGTTCGAGACCGAGCCTATGGATACATTGGGTTCTAACAACACTAACTCGACAGAGTTTAGAAATAAATGCAACAAGTTAGACAAAGGCGACGTCCGAGCTGCGGCTTGGTTGTTCCAAACTCAACCAATGGAAAGTCTCAATAAAATGCACGGAGAGGAAGACCTTACCAAAGAGATCGTGTTCACGGAGGAAGATGGGAACGCAACCATTTACATGATTGACAACAAGTGTTTGGAAACTTTAGGTCACACTGAGACAATCGATGAAAGCCATTTGCTGAGTCTCAGGACAGTTTTGGAGGAAATCAACGGAGAAGTGAAAACGGTCACAAGTACCTTTGACACTCAGTTCAAATGTGTCATTATGGGACAATCAAGCCAGATGCTGGAAATCAAATCTGTCCGTAAAGTAGAAACAGAATTGGAGCGCTCCGTTGCTTCACGTTGGCTTTTTGACACCCAACCGCTGGATATGGGAAATCAGGTTTGTACTCCGTTGAAACTGGTGTGCAGCCTTTCCATGGAAGACAGCAGTAAAGGAAATTGGGGCAGGTGGTTGTTTGAGATCAAGACGATGAATACTCTTGAGGAGTGGGAGAGCTCACAGATGCAGAAGGAAGAAATAATTGGAGCTGATGTGCGTAAACACTGCATGGTATTTGAGACACAGCCAATGGATTCCCTTAAAGATGATTCAAACGCTAGACCGCAGACTATTGAGGACGTTATTGGGGGCAATGTTAAATCGGCAAGAAACTTTTTTGAGAGCAGCCCTCAAGTAGCTAGAAAGAATTGCCTAGAGGTAGGAAAACTCAAAAAAACAACTAAGAACGAAGTAGAAAAGGGAGATGTGAGACACCAAAAGTGGCGATTTGAAAGTCAACCCCTGGAGCACATACGAGAGGACAGGAAAGAGGTTATCAGGACTGTTAATGTCGAGGAAGACCTCACACAGGAGGACGGAAGCAGCTGCAAGGCAGACGTCCGTAAAAACTGCTGGGTGTTTGAGACACAACCTATGGATACTTTAAAAGATGATGCCAATTCTAGACTTTTGTTGAAAGAGGAGATAATTTCAGGGAATGTGCAATCTGCAAGACATTATTTTGAAACGATACCGGCTGAGTTGAAGGATCTCGCAGAAGTAGGGAAGTTGAAGAAGAACATAGCACTTGAGGAAGAGAAAGGGGACGTTAGGCACCAGAAGTTGCGCTTTGAAAGCCAACCCTTGGAGAACATTAGGGAAGAAAAGAAAGTCATTCGCACGATAGACCTTGAAGAAATTGATAAAGTGGATGTATCAAACTTTAAGGAAATATTTGAGACCACCGATTTAAGCAGAAAAGATGACTCTCAGAAGATCCACATAGAGGGTGTAACCTCTGGTTCTGTGAAGTCAAATACTCATTTGTTTGAGTCCACTCAATTGTATGCAATGCAAGACAGCTCAGGGCACTACCATGAGGTGAGAACAGTACGGCGAGAAGAGGTTGTCAAAGGAGATGTCACAACTTGCAAATGGATGTTTGAGACACGTCCAATTGACCAGTTTGATGAAAGTATAAGCAACTACCAAGTTATCAAGGGAATATCAAAACAGGAAGTGGAATCGGGCGATGTTAAAACTGCCAAATGGTTGTTTGAAACACAACCTCTGGATGGTATTAAATACTTCAGCAATATTGAAGATGAAGAAACTGTGGATACAAGCAAAACTATTGAAATTGTCAAGGGCGATGTCAAAACCTGCAGGTGGCTTTTTGAAACTAAACCAATGGACCACCTGTATGACAGAGTTAACTTAAAAGGTGAGGATGAGAGTTTAGAAGTAAAAAAGGGAGACGTCAAAACCTGTACCTGGCTTTTTGAGACACAAGCCCTTGATGCTATCCATGATGAGAACAAAACATGTACTGCCAATCAAGAAGACGTTAGGGGGAAAGATGTAAAAATGGCCCGCTACCTCTTTGAAACTGAGAATCTTGAAAAGCTCACAGGGAAAGACAGATGCGCCTTTAAGCAAGTCACTGAAATAGACATTGAGTCTGGGGATGTTTCAAGAAAGAAGTACATTTTTGAAAATCAAATGCAGGACATTATGACATCTACGTCTGAGGAAACAATGCAGAAGCTTAAAACCCTTCAGTCGGAGGATATACAAAAGGGAAATGTGGTGAACTGTAAATGGCTGTTTGAAAACCAATCTATAGATAAAGAGGAGTTCACAAGTAGCCACATTGTGGACGATGTGCAAGGTGGGAATGTTGACAAAGGCCGTTTTATTTTTGAAACATATTCTTTAGATAAAATTCAGGAAGCATCCTCTGATACAGAGACAGAGATGACAAAATTGCAGAAAATCATCCGAGAAGAGGAAGAGAGAGGTGACGTGAGAAACTACACCATGATGTTTGAAACTCAGCCTCTTTATGCCATTCAGGACAACGACGGCCATTACCACGAGGTGACCACCGTAACCAGCCAGGAGGTCATGCGGGGCGATGTGGTCGGATCCCGATGGCTGTTTGAAACCAAGCCCCTGGACTCTATCAAAGACACGGATGAGGTCTATATCATCAAATCTGTCACACAGGAGGATGCACACAAAGGAGATGTGACCTCGGCCAGGTGGAAGTTTGAAACTCAGCCTCTCGATGGGATTGCTGAGGAAAAGAAGGTTTTAATAAAAACTGTGGACGATATCCAAGGAGGTGACGTCAGAATGAACAAGCATCGTTTTGAGTCAGATGTCATGTCCCAGAATTCTGTTAAAACTGTTAATGTCAGTGAAATACAAAAAGGTGACGTCAGGACAGCAAAATGGAGATTTGAAACCCAATCGATTGATAAGATAAAAAGTATGAGTGCAGAAAATCTGCTTGAAACTGTTAAAAAAGAGGAGGTTGCCAGTGGAGACGTCAAACAATCGGTCTGGCTATTTGAGAAAAATCCCCTGGACCACATCAAAGAGGTTGATGAGGGTGGAGCGACCATCACGCAAGAAGAAATTCCAAAAGCGGACGTGAAGTCAACCACTTGGCTCTTTGAAACAACACCCTTTACCAACTTTAACGAAACAAATGTGGAAAAGACCGAAATCCTGGGTAAGAGTATTAAAAGGACCCTTGAGGAACTTTACAGTCAACAGATGGTGAGGTCAAAGGGAGTTATCATTGAAGCTGATGAAATTGGCGATGTAAGAATGGCAAAATACCAACTCATGAACAAGGACACCCCAGAGATTCAAAGGGAGCAGGTCATTAAGGGGGATCTGCAAAGTATTATGATGAAGCTTTTGAATAGACAGGAAACAAATGACAGGCAGATAACAATAGATTCCGAGGAGAAGGGTAACATCAGTTCAACAGTGTATCAACTGTTGAATCAAGCAAGCGAAAGCAGTGTTGAGAAAGAGGAAATTTTAAGAGGTGACATCCAGGAGGCTGTAAACAATCTTTTTAAAGATGCTGGGTCTAGCAAACATGGAATACTCATCCAAGAGGATGAAAGGGGAGATGTTAGAATGACAATCTATTCCCTGTTGAATAAGGAAGACAACATAACCATGGAAAAGGAGGGGGTGATCAGAGGGGACATAAAGAATGCTCTCCAGAAACTATCCAGCCATAGCAGTAAAGATCCGGCTGTCGGGATTCAAGTTGATGACACAGAAAAGGGCAATGTGCGCTTCTACTCGACGTGCATTGAATCTGGGGCCATTGACTATCTAAAGCAACTCCATTTAGAAACCGATGAGTCCGTAGCTGACACAGTAGAAAAGGAACAGATTATTGGAGGAGACATCAAGAGCACAAAAATGATCCTCTGCCAAAATCAAACCGAAATCGGGCGTACTGTGGAGGATATTGTTCCTGGTGATGTTCACAACACAGTCAAAGTATTCATGTCAGAGCCAAGCATCTTACTGGAAGGTGTTCAAAAAGAGGAGATTGTCAAAGGTGATTTGAAAGCTGCTCTGAGCTTGCTTTCTGATTCTGTGAACCAGAGTGCAGTGGTAGAGAAGGAAAAGGTTGTCAAAGGCAACATACCTGTTGCTCTGCGTTGCCTGGAGAGGGCTCAGAAACACTACAGAGAGGTTGAGAAGCCAGATATTATTCGGGGCAACATCAAAGGTGCTCTGAGATCTCTTGAGAAATCAGCAACTTCCAAAATTGAAGCTGTTGTGGAGGATTTAGTTCCTGGAGATGTTAAGGCTACCCTGAAGTCTTTGGAGCAGGCGAAGCAAGCAGTGAGGGAGGTTGAGAAGGAGGAGATTGTAAGGGGTGATATTCACACAACGATGCAGTGTCTACAGGATGCTTCAAATGATAGGTGGACAAGTCAGCAGGAAATCGATGTGCAGGGAGATGTCAGAGGCACTATCCAGCTTTTCCTGCAGTCCCCATCCTCACCAAGAATGCAAAGGAGGGCAAGCCTTGAAGGGGATGTCAAGATGTCGATCAAATCCCTGTCCGAGGACCATGAGCAAACCCAGTTGGAGAAAGAGGAGGTGATTAAGGGGGACGTTAAAGGTACCATCAAGTCCTTGCTGGAGACCGCACAGCGGGAAACTCCCAAGGTTCACAGAAAGGTCCGAGTGAAACACAGCCCTCCCATTAAAAACCTGAATGTTGATAGAAATCTACAGAAAATAAAGACTGCATTACAAGTTGCATCACAAGAAAATTATACTACCTCCACTGAAGCCAAAGTTGAAAGCAAACAGTCATGTTCTATGCAGCAGTGCTCTCAGCACACCACGGTAGTAGAACACAAAACTATTACCCAAAACCACGGCATCAAAACCTTGAAGACTGAGTTCCGTAATCTCAACAAAAACCCTAAAGGCACGATAAAGATGTCTAAAACCAGAGTTAAAAAGAGTGATGTTCGTATCCACAAACCAAGTCTGCCAGAGCCCGATCTACCTCTACCTCCACCACCTCCACCAGTTGCAGAAAGTGATCTGCCTCCTCCGCCCACTCCTCCTCATTCACCATTAGGGGATCCTGAGCTTGATCAGCTTCCTCCTCCCCCTCCACCCATAAGTAATGACCAGGACCTCCTCCCACCTCCACCTTCTCAGCAAGAGCTGGATAACATGCCATCACAGGTAAAGCATCCCTCTCCAGCTAAAGCAAAGAAAATGACCGTCAAAAAAGTGAAAGCACCTATCTTATGCCCTGTGCCAAAGTTGGAGCCCAAGGTGGATATAAGTAAAAAACATCAAGTAACACAAGAGACAATTACAACTACCAATAACAAATGTGTGGTGGAAGTCAGCCAAACTGAATCAAAGCACTGTCAAAGCACACTGCATGTGCCGTGTGAAGTCCCTCCAGCCCTTGAATCGCCAAGACCATTGAAGAAAGTCTACATCCCAGTGAGGTTTACACCCCCACCCTCTCCTCCACCTTCCATGAGAGGCAAGATGACTAAGTTTAACACTCCGTTGATTAAAGCAGAAGAAAAGTTCAGAATGTTAAAGGAGGACAGTACGCCCCCCAATACTCCAACACCGACCTACATACATGAGTCTGTCACAGCTGCCCTTGAAATGCTTTCCAGCCAAGATAACGTCTCAGACCGTACTGAGGACATCTCAGGCCATACTGAGGACATCTCAGGCCATACTGAGGACGGAGCTGAAAAGACAGTGACAACCATTCAATCTGACTCCATCGTCGCAGATGTATCCAAGTGTATTGGATTAACAGACAGCAAGGTTGGCTCTGTTCAGCAGACTTTTTCAAATGTAACTACTGTGAGACAACAGACACTTTCAACATCTACTGAGCGTGTTATTTCGAGCTTCTCGCAATCCACCCAGTCTATTTCGACTAATCAAATCCAGACATCAAACACTGATGTTAAGGAGATAGAAAATAATGGTGCTGGAACCGTAGTTAAGAAAGATGATGTTACCCTGGAAGACATCAAATCGAGCAAGTCACAGGAATCTGAGAGAAAGAAGAAAAAAGATAAGGAATCGAAAATACCTGACAAAGACAAAACTACTAAGGCAGCCAAAACATCTCAGTCAAACACTGAGAAGAAACACGATGAGTCTCTCACCCAAGAAGAGGTATCTGATCCTCCAGTTAAAACAGCAAAGACCAATGGAAAAACAGGGAAGTTATCCCAAAAGGCAAAGAAGAACAATAAGCAAGAAAAACAGACAAACGAAACCAAGAAGGCTAATGAGAACAAGAAGATGAGCGGTGCACAAGTGAAGGAACCTGCGCAGGTGAAGGAACCTGCTGAGGTGAAGGAACCTGCTGAGGTGAAGGAACCTGTGGAGGTGAAGGAACCTGCTGAGGTGAAGGAACCTGCTGAGGTGACAGTAAGCGAAGTGAAAGCCGATGTTAAAGAGGACGTTCCTTCTGCTATGGGGGCGGCTACAACTGTCACTTCCGTTGCCAAGGTTACTATCAATGCCACTGAAAACCAACAGGCAAGTTCATCAGGAACAAAAAAGAAAAAGAAGTCGAAAAAGTCAAAAGCTGCAGCACATTTGGGTCAAAGTAAAGAAACATCCATAGAATCAAAGAGCCCTTCTACAGATTCAAAATTGCCAGTGTGTGAAAAATCCCTTGCAAGCCAAGAAACAATAACAGTGACCAGTATGTGTAAAGATGTGAGTGGAGGAGGAAAGGTCCACAAGGAAGTTGTCATCACAGGAAGTACAGTGGAGCAGAAGGTGCATCAGGAAACGGTTAAGGTTGAAAAGCAAATAAAGACCCAAGTCTTAACATCTAATTGGCAGAAAGAAAAAGAAAGCAGGGATGTACCTACCACAGTTACAAGCAATTCAGAACAAAATGATCGTTTTAAGTGCACAACAGAGACAACAAAGGATTCTCAGAGGCAAGAGTTGCAGTCGTTAATCTCGCAAATAGCAGAGCTACAAAGGGTATCTGGAAAGACTCATTCAAAATCTGTGAAAACTCTGCTCAGTACGATTCCAGGATGGATCCTGAGTGAAGAGGATAAATGTAATTTGGAATTATCTACAATTGAAAATAATGTACAAAGGCTTGAAGAAATAGTTTTACATTTAAAGAAACTATCAGAGGCTAAACTTTCATTTCTGGATGGAAATGACACAGTTGAAAAACACGAATGTGAGTCTATTTGTGAAAAAGTGGTCCATTCTGGAGCGACACAGAGAATATCAAAGATCAGCATCGGCTCGACCAAAGTTGAGACCGGAACCAAGCAAAACAAATCTCCTGAAAGTAGAAAACAGGAAGCCAGTCAGGGAAGGCCATCTGACCTTAGAGCTCTATCACCCTCACTGAGAACACGCCCACCCTCGCCGACCTTCATCACAATCGAATCCACACGGAGAACTGACTCACCTCAAACGGTCACCCCATCGCCATCCCTGCTGCACAGACCAGCCACCCCCCCCACTCCCCCACCCCGTAGGTCGGATACCCCCACATTGCGCATTACCAGAATAACGCCATCGCCTACTTTTGACCGAGTTGAAAGTTTGGCTCGGCTGAAGGACACGACAGCCAAGCTATCGCGTGGTGTGACGCCACCTCCTGTTCTGCACCCCCAACAGGTGACAGAGAGGAAGTCTGAGATCCTGGAATCTCCTGCATCATTCCACCGGCAAATCAAGATCCAGTCTCAAACCGTGGTGGTCTCAGAGACGTTGGAGGAGAAAGCTGAAGGTAAGAATGAAAAGAAAGTAGGAAAGGACCAGGAACAGGAAAAGCCTGTTGATGATCGACCAAAGGCTGATGTAAATCCTGTAAACATACCTGCAAACAACACAAATACTGCTGTAGATAAAAGTGTAGATGCAAATAAAGGAAGTGTGCCTGAATCAACTCTAGAGATCCATTTGTCCTTACAGGACGTTGAGCAGGATGCTGTTCCAACGTCAGAGCAAGGGTTAGGGTTAGGTTTGGTTTTAACTGTAAAAGACAAGAAAGTGCTTTTTGAAGAGGCTCAGGGAGCTGAAGTAAATAAGACCTACGTGAGGAAGAAAGCAGAATGCTTGGGGCCGGAGGTAGAGGACTCTGATATGGGACATGAGGAGAAAGAACTGGATGAGCCTCCCAGGGTGGATTTATCTGGTCTAGTCAACCCATTTAAGATACCAGAAGAAAGAGTCTACACCAGAAAAGAACCGATCTCGGAACGCCTCGGCAATGAGAGAGAAGTCACAGAAGCCGATAAAACAAATATTGACATTCTAGAACAGGAACTGCCCGTGTTTGACATTCAGGCGATTAAGAATGTATTCAAACTGGACGAGCAAAGTTCCTTGCTCAAAGCAGAGAAAAGCCATCAGGAGGTATTGAAGTCAACAACAGACAGACCCAGGTCGAAGAACCATCAGCGGTCGAGGGAGAGTTCTGGAAAGAACACCCCTGTTCCTTCACACGGGGACGTCGAGTCATCAGAACCAACCAGAGAGCACTTTGGCATCAAGAGGGTGGGAACCAAGACCGTGAGAACAGTCTCTGAATCCTCTGAGAGCGTATCCGACACAAAGGTTCCTTTCTCCTATGCCGACGTAGTCAAGCGGAAGGCGGCAAAGCGAGCAGAGACCTACGACGAGGCTTCCACGGAGGAACTGCTGAGGAACTTCCACAAGACGTGGACAGAAAGCGAGACAGTCTTTAAGAGTCTGGGCTACAGTGTCACCGAGGAGAAAACATCGCAAGTCGTGACACAACTGACAGAGTCTTCACTAGCTGGTAAACTTCTCAGCAGCATGGTGAAAAAAACAACTAATGGCATGGAATAGGACTGGGCGGACATTCTCAGAAAACCATTTGCATGTTTTGCATTGCATTGGACTTTTTTGTTGTTGAACAATAAGAGTGCAATTGGTGGGTTTTATTGTCTCTGAATATTTCCTAGAACTAATAGTGTGCAAGTGTGTCATTATTATTATTATTATTATTATTATTATTATCATGAGAAATGGGCATGAAGGCTTTTGGAGGAGAATTAGCCAATTCACTTGGCAATTGCATAATAACTTGGTACAATTAGTATGATTGCTTTTTTTTCTCCATGTATTGGTGGTTTCTAGGCACAAGAACTGACATTTCAGCAAACCATTGCAGGGTCTCATTTTTGCTTTATATTGCAGATTTATAACAAAAATGTTCCACAACACTTAACAGCTATGGTGAATGTCAAGCCTAGCCTAGCCTAGCCTGCGACCTTTGCATCTGCTTGACATTGTGAATAAATGGTATACTTGTGTGTATATATATATGAATGGGTTAGGGTTAGATATACCATACTATGGATGGTAACATAAATAATAAGCTGAGCGTGTGTTTCCTCTCTTCTTAAAGATTCGCGTCCTGAAGTCAGAGTTATGTACGGCATGCCGGAGGAGGGTTTATCCGATGGACGCGCTGATAATGGACAGAAAAATGTACCATAAATCCTGCTTCTGCTGTGAACACTGCTCCAGTATATTAAGGTAAATACCTCGTCTGCATCTAATCAAACAGGTGTTGCAATATTTAAAAATGTGTTAAACAAATTCTTAAAACATACCCTTTTAGGTTAGGTTACATCAAGTAGTGTATCATTGTTTTAATATCTTGTGATTGTGATTCTGTGATTTTGTTTTTTAATGTATTGTTTCTTGTTGTGTTGTTTTAATTGTTAAGCATTTTATTGCAGTTTAACAGCATTTTTTTTATTTTAGTTCCATGATGTGATGTTCTATTTTGGTTTTTTTCAGCCTTGGCAACTACATCTCTCTCCATGGAAATTTGTACTGCCTGGCCCATTATAAAATGGTTAGGGTTAACCCTAACCCTAACCCTAACCATTATAAACAGCTACTCAAGTCCAAGGGAGCAGTTGACAGGCGTAGGCTGCCTCCAGACCAAGCTGACTGGAGATGTTCGGTTAGCAGCCTGGATTCAGCACATTTATTGGATGACACAAAACCAAACACAAGTAAGATGTCTGTGGTTTGGCCCCCACAAGCAGACCCCCCAATGAAAGGCTTCAAAATGGAGGAAGACATTCAGCTCACCAAAGCACAATGGCCCCCTCCAGACCACGCCCCCACGTCCCCCTCCAGACCACGCCCCCACGTCCCCCTTCAGGTCACGCCCCCACATCCCCCTCCAGACCACGCCCCCACGTCCCCCAAGCACCAGCACAGAAAGGCGGTCCCCAGAAGTGTCATTTGAAAGGCGCTAGATCTTCCAGATAGATTTGACAATGAATCAAAAGGATCGGAGAAAGCAGGGACAGAGATGTTTGTTATTGTGACGGTAAAAGCAGAGAACATGTGATAGAAGGTAACATGGTTAAGTGTTAGAGAAGGGTTAGTAGGGTTAGTGTTAGTAGGGTTAGGGTTAGTAGGGTTAGGGTAGGGTAGAGGGGCCTAGTAGTAGTGTGTGGTTAGGGTTAGGGTTAGTAGTGTTAGGGAAACGTGGACAGAAGGCATAAGTGAGAGGATAAAATGTATGTAAATTGTGTGCAAATGGGTAGTAAGTAAAGTGTGAGGTAAGTGCTATTGGGTTAGAGAGTAGAATAAATAAAATAGATACAAAATAATGGAAAATAAATGTAGACATACAATGGAATGCTGCAATTTAACAAACACACAGCTGACTTCCTTATTATGCTAAAATACATTTAAAAAGACATTGCACTTGGTTTCCACCTGTCAGTATAGTAGTAATAGGGTTAGGGTTAGTAACTAACTAACTAGCTAGTAACTAGCTACTAACCCTAACCCTGTAATATATTGTAGCAGTTTAAATCACCTGTCAGTATAGTAGTAATATATAATATATATATAAATAATATAATGTAGCAGTTTAAATCACCTGTAAATCAACAGCGACGGTGTACTGTGTGAGATGATCTTGTTTACAGTCTGTTTAGGGGGTCAAACCATTTGCACTTTGTAAGCTAACATTACTTCTTACAGTGACTTCACAGATTAAACATGTTATCTATTAACTATTAACACAGAAAATGCCCAATTTTCTATGTTAATAGTCCATTTGTCATTATTTATGTATTTGAAATGAATTTATCAGTTTACCTCAGCATAGACTCAAGGTTGGAAACAGCAAACACACTTGTCATAATTTCAACAGGCGTTTAAAATACATTATGTTGTATATTAATATTAACATAACACATTAACATAATATTAACATAACATATTAACATAATATTATGTAAATACATTATGTATATTCATATTAACAATATTATGTCAATAATATTATGTTGTATATTAATATTAACATAACATATTAACATAATATGTCAATAATATTATGTTGTATATTAATATTAACAACATATTAACATAATATTATGTCAATAATATTATGTTGTTCCAACAGGACTAATATTTCTAGGCCAGTATCTCTGTACGCAGTTCAACAAGGTATCAGGGAATGAATATATCTTATAATACATAACCTAATGTCGATGAACTAGTTAATTTGACCAATAATTCGTAATGGATAAGAATGATTAGACAATTCAACCCTATGATTTAGTTGAATCTTCTTGACCTACCATCCAAAAGGCTGAATCATGGTTGCCCTATTTTAGCCCTTCAATACATTTCTGAGTTTTTCTATTGTAAAAAAAAAGTTTTTGGAGAGAGTGGCAATTTCAATCTAGGGTTTTGTTTTATTGTATTTTTCTCTATATTATATATCTGTATTTTAACATTTTCATTTTTCTAGCACCTGGTGTGCAACCTAGTAAAAATGATCTTGGAAACATTGTATTTCTAATATATACCGTATATACTATTTCCAATAAATTGGTAGAAATAATAATAATAATGTATTTTTTGGACATTTTTATCCTATTTTAAACAACAAACATTTTTGCATTGAATATTTGTATTAGCCTGTACGCAAATTCCTCATTCTGTGATGCTGTCAGGCTGGTTCAGTTTCGATACTTGTTAATTCAAGGGCAATAAAATAATTGATTCTCAAATGGATTCTTAATTTTGTATGTCTGGCAATGGCAAACCTCTATAGACAATACAGTCTGCAAACGTTACCACAAACACAAAAGAGTGAGTTAAACGAACGTGATAATTACGTTGGCCTAACGAACAAGAGTAAGCCTAAAGCATTTAAATAAACAGCCAATCGGGCATAAACATAATTTCACCCATTTAGATCAGGCTTTTAACAGGAAGTACTTCACATATACAAGCTCCAGTAAGCCGTGTTCCTATTGGTCACACCCCCGTAGCATAGTAGCAGCGTGCTGGTGTCTGCAGTAAACAGTTTAGCTCCTTGGGACAACTAAACATTGCAATCACAGACCGTGAATATGGCAGAACCAGGCTCTGGAAGTGATTTAGTGAGTTGAATATGATGAGGAAAGCTATTCGGCAGCCTTTTGAGACCATCATGATATTCACGTTTGCGTTAGCAATATCAATATCAGGATGGCCGTGGCTGGGCTGGAACTCGCCAGATCGGGATGGTCTCACAAGGCTAACTTCATTCATTGTACCTATAAACAATAGAACATGGTGCGAGAAGTTAAACTCGAGTGACACACTAACTAACTTGGTTAGTTAGCATTAGTTAGCGTGTAGACGCTAACTAACTTAGTTAGCGTGTCACTCGAGTTTAACTTCTCGCGAGTGAGCAACTTGGTGTCAAGTTTAGTGCGGAGTTGTGTTTTTTTCTTCGCAGATCAAAGAAGTTTGGCTAAAGTTAGCAAACTCACACGGCGGCAACATGAATCAGTTACAAGTCTCCCTGTTCACGTTCAAGGCTGATGACCACGAAGTGGATGAAGCACTTCGAAATGCAAGCGGATGAAAATCAAGTGAATACCCCGATATATACGATGGGAGTGGAAGCAGAGGACATACTAGTTTCCTTGAACCCCTGTGGAAGCGAGTGAGTACGAGACGGTAAAAAGAAAGTTGGATGCTCAGCTTTATAACTGTGCTGCATTGCCTAGCGGAACACTGCGGATACGTGGCTCTGCATGAAGAAATGGTGAGAGATAGACTTCTGGTGGGTCTGAGAGATACGCTTATCAGAACAATTACAAATGGACCCAGAACTGACGCTCGACAATGCGAGCGGGTGAAGACAGTGGGCGTCTGGAACACGCAGCTCGACAGCATGCAGGTGCGGCAGTGCGACAGCTACAATCCAGACATTCAAGAAAGCCTCACAGGAAAGACATAGACGGTTGATGCGGGGAGACGAGAGGGCAGAACCTGCAACATCGTCCAGCAAGAGAAGTAGTGAGCAATCATTGCAGAAAAAAAGGACACTATGTGAGACCAAACAAATGTATGAGGACAATGATGCCTAGTTCTGAGGTTCCTGGGCTCACTGACAGCTGATGCATAGGGCAGGCCATGGTGGAGGAAAGGTGGAGGAGCCCATGGAGTGGTGCGCACCCATGGTGGTGGTGCCCAAGTGCACGGGCAGGATGAGAAGGGTTAGGGTTAGGGTGAGGCACTTGCCTCACTGAGCTGAACAAGTCAGTGATGAGAGAGAAGCATCCACTACACACCCTAGGACAGCTTGCTGGAGCCAAAGTGTTTTCAAAGCTAGATGCTAGATGTTCGAGGAGTCTTCTCTGCTAACCACCAGCCTTATCTACCCATCACACATCTGGGTGGACACTGTAAGGCTAATCACACTCACACCTGGTGGTGAAATAGAGGCCCTTTAATCACTCACACCTGGTGGTGAAATAGAGGCCCTTTAATCACACTCAGACCTGGTGGTGAAATAGAGGCCCTTTAATCACACTCAGACCTGGTGGTGAAATAGAGGCCCTTTAATCACACTCACACCTGGTGGTGAAATAGAGGCCCTTTAACAGTTGCAACATATTGAGGAAAGGGAAGAGCTTTTCATTTACAGTTTACAGTAGTTTACTATGTTTATTCATGCATGTGTGTGTGTCGGGGGCTCACAACATTGTGGAAATGTACTTTTTGCATGTATTTGGTTTTTAAATTTTGTTTTAATTTGAATCAATATCCGTTCCTGGTGTGGTTGAAATCCTTAAAAAACATCTCTGTTCAATAAACTTACTTGTGAAGTATTTTTTGTAACCCAAACCCTCATTTAGTATGCCAGGATCTATGAATATGCGAATATGACATGCCCCCTAGAAGCCTGTCTTGAGTATAGCTATGAGCGTGTTCACGTAAAAGGGGCGGTGTTTGCACCATATGACCAATCATGGACAACCATGGTCTACCAAAAGCACATTCATTTGGATGTAGTATTCTTATGGGTTAGGGTTAACCCTGGCCTCTGCACAAGAAGCAACTTTCTGATAGTTGGCTACTGTTAGCGTAAAGCTATCCTCCATATGTCGAAACAAGACAGACCCGGGCACCACCAACAAGACAGACCCTGGCACCACCAACAAGACAGACCCTGGCACCACCAGGGCAGACCCGGGCACCAGTCTGTCAAACTGCGGTACTGTTGGCACATATTTGTTGCCAGAATACTAAATCTACAATTTGATTCATGCGGGGCACAAAAAAACATCTATGTGGTCACCGGTAAGCTTCCAAAAGACAAGTAATCTTTAAAACTAGTAATCTACATTCGACAAAGAAAAGAAAACCTGACATTAGACAATAATATTCATAGCAAGAGAAGTGCATGTCTTAAAATAAAAACAACTGTATATGACCCAATATAAGTATGCCTACCCTTAGCTCTATAGAACTGATAGTAAAGTACTGTCGGTTCTATGTAGAGCTAGCCTGTCGTTAGCTCTACATAGAACCGACAGTATTACATAGAACTGACAGTAACATACTGTCAGTTCTATGTAGGACAAGTGCCTAGGACAAGTGCCTAGGACAAGTGCCTGGATGGATAGCTGAGCGCATGATGGTTGTATATGCAGAACCAATAGTCGCTCTGTAGTGATGATCCACTCTAACTAGTTGTTTGACTAGACTGCGTACCGAACGACTCGTCCACAGAACGATCATTGAATTGGCTCAATTACAGCTGCTGCGCACGACGTTGTGTGAGGGAGTGATTCTCTCAGCGTCAGTCTACCTTGCTTACACTGTTCGGGGAGTCCGCCCAGTCCCTAAACGGATTGGCTAAGAGCATATCGGATTACATTGTGATTGGACGCCCTCTCGTCGAGCTATGCGTCAGTTCATTGCGCTACCGTCACGTTTTCACGGGTGAAACCTTGCTTTAGGATGCTGAGCCAGACACCTCTGTATCATCTGTATCATCAGCACCACAATTCACACTCGGATGGACCCACTGAAGGAGGTAGGGTTTCAAGACATTGCTTGTTTAGTATTTCTGTGACTAATATATAGTTTGGATCGAGAAGAATGGACTTACTTCAGTTGTGTATCGCTGGGTGTCGGGTTGTCCTTTTGATTTGTTCCGCACAACACTTAGGTTGTTGCCGGTGTACTGCTCTGATGGAGGTGATGGAGACGATGGAGATGATGGAGATGATGGAGGCCTATAGATGTATATGTTGTCCCAGAGAGAAAGGGAAGTTAGACAGACGAACCAACTTGAAACCTTGAGTCTTGGTTGTTTAACTTTAACATGTGGCCACCCTTTAGAAGTCCTATAGGCTAATATAATAATAATAATAATAATAATAATTATTATTATAATACAGTAATGTGTTACTCTTTATAATACACTACATTGTATATTATAATACAGTACTGTGTTGTTCAGGTAGGCTAATTAAACAGATAACCTTTGGCATTCTCTTTCAGATAAACCCCCTTATTTAAATCATTATCATCGATCT
>OOFB01019198.1:12297-26228 GCA_900323305.1 Trachyrincus murrayi
TTCCCGAAGGTGGTTTCATTCAATTCCAAATAGTTTGGTCTGTTTCGTGGATTACACGCGGTGACCACTAGGTGGAGACATACTCCAGTGTATCTCAGACCA
Source organism: Trachyrincus murrayi (assembly GCA_900323305.1). Lineage (NCBI taxonomy): Eukaryota > Metazoa > Chordata > Actinopteri > Gadiformes > Macrouridae > Trachyrincus > Trachyrincus murrayi. The sequence goes on from OOFB01019198.1 coordinate 12,400, forward strand.
AGCACTCAAAAACTCAGTAGGCATAGGCTGTAACAACCGTAGAACACGTATGGTTTCTTATCTTGTCACGTATAGTTTCTTGTCCTTGAGGAAGTATTTTGTATTGAATTGTGTGTTTATTATGTGCTTCTTCCCAGACTGCACGGTCAGTATGGTTACTAGCCTATAGGTCTACCGGGTGCTGACTGACCACCATGACATTGATTATGGATTGTCAGTGTCATTCTCCATTGTATATATTATCATTCTCGAAAACTTCATAAGGTTTGATTAGCCTTGTATTGCTTCATGGTGTAGGTTTGTAGGCCTGCCATTTCAGAAGAATAAAAATAGTCAAGTTTATTCCAGAATAGATAACAAGACGATTACTTTTGGTTTACCAAGCATGTGATTAAAAAACATTTAATAATGCCTAGGCCTAATTAATCATAATAATAGGCCTAATGAAAAAAGTATAATTATTTAAAAAAGGGAATGAAAGCAAAACTTAGCTTAACTTAGCGCATTTACCTAAAATACTACCCAACCTGGGAATCCTAATAGATGGAATTATTTAACATCAATAGCCAAGTCAATAAAATGTTCCATCTAGAGAGAGCGAGAGCGAGAGAGAGAGAGAGAGACAGAGACAAAGAGAAAAAAGAAAGAGAGAGATCCTTATTAATAAGTCTTCAATTCAGATATATTCCCCAACCCCCCCCCCCAGCTGTCAGACCAAACGTGCCCCTCTGTGTTTAACAGCTTCAGGTAAGACGTTTGGAGCTGTAACCGACCCAAACTCAAATCGAGATACATTTCATAAAACGGTCGCATGTGTTTACAGGGAGTTATTTTTTTTCCATTTCCCCGTTGCCTTGTGGTGGCCTTGCATTGTAACTTCCACCTTATAAGGCGTAACTTCCCTCTATTATGAATTATTCATGCCAGTATTCATCAATGGGCACATGAAGATTTTTTTGAGGTGCACGATATTATGGGTTGTTTAAAAAGATTGGAAACTATTAGACTTTATAGGCTACATAGGAGCTAATGCCTTTGGTGTTTATTTTAGGCATGCAATTATAGGCTAAGATGCACAAAATTTATGTATAGGGCAATTTTTTTTCAATAATTGAAGCATGGTTTTCTTATGATATATTTGCTTGTGAAATGAGTTCAATTGATAGCCTATAGTAGCAATGCATGTAAAGCCTCACATATATCAGCTTTATTGAAGATTCTTCACAAGACAACATTTGGCAAACTTCAAAGGGTTATACAATAAGTGCAAAATGTGTTGCAGTTCATGTTAGCCTTAAGCATTGTGTGTGTAGGATAGAAAGTCGTTATACAGAATATATTTGTGTTTGCATGTGTTATAAGAGCAAACATACTAATGTCGTGTTTTTAAACTTCTGTTGTTGAAGCAAACGCTTGTCAGAGCGGAGGACATTAAGGACAAGTGGTTTTTGTGGTAGGCCTCGGGGACTTCTTCATTCATTTCCTTCAATGCATCCCATCTCAGTAGGCTACCGGTGTCTATAACGCAAATCTTACAATCTTAAACCATAGCGCATGCCAAGCCTGGGCCTCTTCCATGATCTGGTCAACTGTTTATTCTCTTCAGCGAGGGGTCGACCCGCCGTGGACACACGTATCCGCTGAAGCGTGCGCACGGATAGTAGGCCTATAGGGCATGAGAACCACCCCCCCCCCCCCCCCCCCCCCCCCCCCCCCCCCCCCCCCCCCCCCCCCCCCCCCCCCCCCCCCCCCCCCCCCCCCCCCCCTCCCTCTCTCTCTCTATTCCAACAGCCCATAATAGTGTTCACATCACGCAGGGTTTGATGTCCTGGCAGACGCTCTGGTGATGGTGGTGGTGGTGATGGTGATAGTAAGATCCACTGGCCGACGGGTGAAAGGAGGAGATTCCGTTAAAGTTCAACAAAAAGTCTTTCCTGTCGCAGACGGACGCGTGGCTCTGGTAACGCGGGATCCCGACTTCACGGGCCGCGGAGGGAGAAACAGAGAGGAAACATAAGAGTAAATACAGAGGATAATATGTGGACGAGAGCCGTGCTTGGGCACTATAGATGGGATGTTTTAATAATAAAAAAATACAAAAAATACATTTGAATATGATTTAAAAAGAAATACAACATTTCATTAAAACCATGCAATACATGCTCAGCTTTTGACTGCATGGGCTATTCTGCAATGGAAAAAATGACAAAGCGACACATGTCCGCAGTGTGTGCGTCACTTAACTGTCATTCTTAAAAGATTCTTCGATTTTTGTTATATTGAAAGAAAAATCGTTTTGTTAGATAGGCCTACGCCTATACAATCAGAACAACTGTCAATTGCCGATATTGTAATTTATTGTCGATGAGAACATTTGAGACAGATTTTCATTATGGGCAAATTAGCATACATTTAATTTTTATTTTATAAACAAGCAAATAAATAAATAAATAGTCAAGGTCATAAGGACTCCAGATGTGACGCTTGCAGCTTGCAGTCAAAACAACATATTTTATCCTCGAGGGTACCTTACGTCAGATTTTAGAAACAATAAACTTAGGTTTTTAATTCCTGAAGCATGGATAGCCTTGTCGTGTATAGCATCCACTAACTTTGCATTTTTGCGTTGAATCTAGAAAGAGTTGAATATGGGTAGGCCTACTCGTTGGTTGAATTCTCTCCATTGTGGCTCAGCCATCAGTCTTTGTTTATTTAACCTCCAAAATCCTCTGGGCTTCACAATGGTTTATTTGCCTCGGAGAAATCCCTAGACATACATCGAGCCTAAGTGCATCGTATCCAATATGAGAGGGGACACGGACTAACTAAACAATCCAATAGGTATCGTTCATCATCGAGGCCTGTTTTGTAAGGTCTTATATGTCTTATATGTTATAATATTCCAGGTAAACATTTTAGAGTCCTATATGGAGTGACTCATTTGTCTTGGAATGAAATAGGCGACAGGCATAAACCTGCACCAATATTTATCTTTCATATTAATCGCGCATTAAAATATGCCTATTTAGTAATAGGCCTAGGCATATATAAAGTTACACAATATTTGAAGACACAAACATATAATCCATGTATAGTTTAATAAATGTCGTAACGTGTTTGATAAACACGCCCTCGTCATGTTGGTATAGGCCTAATAATCTAAGACAGTAGGGTATTGTTTTTAAACTGCACACTTATTCAGAATAAACCATACATAGATATATCCTAAATATTATCAACCAAACACAAATGTTAATAAGGTGTTACTTTAAATATAGACCATATATAGGCCTATATATTTTTTTAAATACATCAATTGACTTTTAATCACGCAAACCGCAACATTGGCGGACATAACACGTATTATTGGTTTACTCATTTCAATTTCTTTTTTATAATCTAAAATCATTTTAGTCTATACATTTCATATAAATGTCGGTGGTGAACTTCCAAACAGAGGCAGGCATTATTATGATTATTATTATGATTGTTATTATGATTGTTATTATTATTTGTATGTAAACTATATAAGAACTAGGCCTCAATAGAGATGATGATTATCTTGGTTTATCAATTATGCAATTTTTGGGGTCACCAGTTGCAGTTTCATGGGTCGATTGTTTTACCTGAAATGTCGGAGGCGTGAGTGTCCCGGGCGTTCTGGTGCATGTAGCTCTGTTCTAGGGAGTAGGGCGACATCCCAGAGTGTAAACCGGATGACGCGGGGCTACTGGAGGCTAGAGGCTGTTGCTTGATGTACGGGGCCCCGCCACCGGACGCCCAGTGTGCAGACGTGCCGGCATATTGTGAATGACCGTCCAGCGCGCTGGCCATGGCCGGAGAGGATGGCACGGGACTACTGCTGCTGTCCTGTCCGTATTCACCGTTAGATGGCACGGGGCAGCTGGCCACGTACGTGGACCCGGGGCTGGGAGACATGTGGGGGACGTGGTGGCCGCCGCTCAAGCCGTCGTACCCCCCGGCCATCGAGTTGCTCATCATATCCAAATTGTAGCCGTTGCTGTGGCACGCGAAGGTGGCGGATGGCGCCTGGAAATCGAAACTCTGAGGGATGATGGAGGTACCAAAGCCGATGCCGTTCATCATGCGATACATGGGCTTCAGAGCTTGACATTTCCTCCTAAACCCCCTCGGTCTGCGACGAAACGAACCTTCTTCGAACATGAACTCACTGGCCGGATCGATAGTCCAGTAGTGACCTTTCCCGGGTCTGCCCAGTCCTTTGGGCAGCTTGATGAAGCACTCGTTGAGCGAAAGATTGTGCCTGACCGAGTTTTTCCAGCCCTGGTAGGAGCCCCTGAAGAAGGGGAACCGAGCCTGGAGAAACTGATAGATCTCACTGAGCGTCAGTCGCTTGGTGGGAGAGCTCTGTATTGCCATCACGATGAGCGCGATATAAGAGTACGGGGGCTTCTCTGGTCGCCGCAAACCGGAGCTCGCCTTTTTCCCCTTGACGGCGGTGGACGAGCTTTCCGTGGCGTCTTGTGGGCTTAGCATGGTAGGATGAAGGACGCCGGATGCCGGGCTGGATCTCAGTGGTGGTGGTGGAGGGTCCAGCTGCTGCTGAGGGGCTTCGGTCGTCATGTCAGCTCTGACGCACGATAGGCGTAGCTAACGAGTGACGTGCGGAGGGAAAAAGAGAGAGAGAGAGAGAGAGAATGAAATGGGGTCGCGAGGTATATAGATGCATTCACTATTCGATTGTCAAAAAAAGAAAATCCTCATGCGTCCTTACGGTGGGTCTCATACGAATGGAGTGGGATGTATCGTCGTTACGCAGGAGTCTCCTGTTACGCACGCAGCGAGTGCACGGCGAGCACGCACTGTCAGAGAGCGCGCGAGAGCGAGAGAGAGGGGAGGACCGTGGGGGGAGTTGGTTGTCCAGTGGAGAATTGGTATCCAGGGTTCAACAACAGGGAATCCAGTGAGTGTCGCAGCGGTGCTAAATGGAACTCTGCATGGCGCGCCGGGTGGCCATCGCCCGCCTTAATCCCTAAAGTGAGGGGAAACATGAAGACCCCCTCGACCTAGTGCGCAATGGAGTCCAGCCAAACACAGCCCGACCACCTATCATTTCATAAATCTGTCTTCCCCCTTTTTAGAGACCCCCCGCCTCGTCCACACTCCGCCGTCTGCGAATTTCCCCCGAAATCAGTGACGACGATAAGCTCCCCTCCCCTCCCTCCCACCCACCTCCCCTCCCCTCCACCCATCACCCAATCTGCCCTACGCTACCTCCTCCTCTTCCTCCTCCTCCTCCTCCTCCTCCTCCTCCTGCTCCTCGCCGTGTTCCCCCTCCTCCCCCATCCCAAGCTCTCTTTTCGAGCTACACGCTATTAAGCGATCTATCAAAGCCCGGCCAGACTCCCTAAACAGTGCCACACGCCGCGCCCAGAAGATGCAAACGTGGTTCTTTTTTCACTTTGTTTTTTCTCCAAGAAATCAAGATTTAAAACAAATTTCCCTCACAACGGAAACATTGAGTTGACATTAAGTAATGAGTAATAGGCCTACTCCAACAGACAAATGCAGATGGTTCAGAAAGCAAAAAAAAAAGAAGAAGCGAACAATCATTTTATTTTACGCAGATTGGGTGGACAATATGCATTCGGACAAAAAAAAAACGTGTTCCTCGGTTTTATAAGAATGTTCTATTACGTTGCTTATAATTTCCTCCTAAACTCGTCCAGAGGATAACAAAAACAAACTGTCGCGCTGCTGGTCTGGGGAGAGGAGTGTGAGAGATGGAGAGGCGGTGGTCTTTAGCCCTGGTGCATGTGTGTGTAAGCGGGGGGTTGCTCTGAGTAAATGACTTTGACATGAGTGGAAGCAGGCTTTTTCCATCAAGTGCGGCCCTGGATACCACACACAGTGCCCCAGTGTCAGTTTACCGCCCCGGGCTAGTCGGCCCCATGGGCCCCGCGTTCATTAGAGGGAGAAAACCGAAATTAGGCGAGCGAGCGTCGACAGTTTCCTCCCCGATGGACACATCACACGAAGATTTGTCGAACATGATGGAGTTATATAACCCATAAAGTTAATATCTACATACGCTGCAAAAGGTCTCTCTTCCCTTGCAGCAGACAATTTAGTAAACGGTTTAGTTAACGCTATTCCTGGTGTTTTTTTACGGCAAAAAAAATGCGGATGTTATTTAATGTTATTTTACATCAAATGTAGGCCTATTATTATTATTATTATTATTATGATTTATTATTATTATTATTATTATTATTATTATTATTATTATTATTATTATTATAATATTTTTGTTGTTGCTGTTGTTGTTGGATCATATGTATTATCAACATGTTTGTGTGTATGCGTGTGTGTGTGTGTGTGTGTGTGTGTGTGTGTGTGTGTGTGTGTGTGTGTGTGTGTGTGTGTGTGTGTGTGTGTGTGTGTGTGTGTGTGTGTCTGTGTGTCTGTGTGTCTGTGTGTCTGTGTGTGTGTGCGTGCTGACGCGTGGCAGTACCACCGACACGGCCTTTTAAGTTTAGATATAGCCCAGAGGATTTTTAAACAATGACCATCAACGGTAATCTCTGTAGGAAGGATGTGCGGATAAAATCATTTTCCACTGTGACACAGAGAGGTTTTAGGACCTTAAAGCCCCAGTATTTCCTGCAACATCAAAACTTATGACCCCTGCTGAGATCTGGACGCCTCGGCCGCCCGAGAAGGAAACTTGTTCGGCGTGAGAGTACTTTGAAGACCGTCTAGCGCTTTGACGCACGACGCTCACCGAAAGTTATCCTCTGAATTTGACCCTTAACATACCTGGAAGCTTATAACACATAGGACTATCATACTGCTCGGCATGTGCGCGTATAACGTAGGCTATTGTGTCCTACGTCAGAATATTGTTTATTGCTTGGACTATTCTGTTTGCTTTATGCGTGTGTTGTGTCGTCACAGAACATATTTTTGTCTCCATTATCTTCTTTATTTTCTTTTTTTCTTTTGTCTCACAACGCATGTACAGCATATGTATTTATTTTCAGATTCGTGCATATCGTAGGCATGATAAACAAAGTCCATATTATATTCATGGAATACAATACAAAGTAAACCGATTAACCCGCACTATAGAATAGGCCTATATCTTTATTTGCAGGATATTCACGCCTCCTATAAACAAACGATACGATAGATTCCATAGTCTGGAGTAATTTGTAGGCTATCATTTTTCATGGCAATTTTTTTTAATCATAATTCAGGCCAACGTCATTAAATGTATTTTCATGTAGGCTAGTACGTCAGTATTGCAACAATTTTGAAATATGTTTTTCTAATTGTAAGACAAAACTAATAGACACGCTTTGCAGCACTGGCGCTCGTGATCATCGTACTCTCATCGTGTCTCCAGTAGCCGGGGCCTCCGAGGGCCCCCGCTCCGGGACGAGAAGGTCACCCGCGGTTCAGCGAGCTGGAGCGGCCGACTGTTTGGACTTCCTAACATTGTGTGCGCCCAAACGTTGGGCTTCATAACAGTGGGACTTTATTAGCTGCTATTCAATCCTGCACTCGTCGCGCACTTCTCTGGTAGGATTTTATGGAATGCATCAAAAGAAAAGGAATACATGAAATACAATGAAAACGAATGAATATTCAAAACGGCACAGGCCCGAGGGATGTGTGTGTGGTTGTTTCTACCGGCGGTAGGCCCAGTGGAAACATACAGGTGTGTTCTGGCGTTTCACCTGCAGGTCGCAGCATTGTCCCTGAAAAAACAAAACATTTAGTCCGTCACCTGTCACCTGTCTGACTGCGGGCGAATTCTTGCATACATTGTTCATTGTTCCCAAGTAGTCCCATACCGGGAACATTTCAAATGGCGAATGCATTTAAACAATTCCAGACAAATCTTAAACGGATTTAGACTATAGGCCCATAGGACCTAAGCTTCGCATGTTGCATGAGGAATGCATGTCAGTATCTACCTGTTTAGACATTTTTTGTCCAATGTCACTTCAGCGCTATTGGTACTTTCAGATATTAGTATATACAATATATAATATAATATAATATAATATATACAAATATTTTTGTTTTTATTACATTATTAGGTCACCTGGGCGGCATCAGGCCTCTCGCAATATGGCATCAGCCTAAAGCAAAGTGTAGGGCTATTATTTAGGCCTACTGCGTATAGCAGACATGTTTGAGATGCTTTACGAGAGTGGATATGTGTGTTGCTTAACGTGAGGAACATTAAGCCTATAGTGTTTTCTGCAACGTTTTGTAATGTTATTAGTTTGCAAGGGATTTAAAAAATAGACCTACTCTCGCTTCGAATGTTTTACCCATGAGCAAAATGTGATTTGAAAGGTTAGATATCAGATATAGTCATTATACCCTGGAATTCGACATTTCAATCGATATTTCAATCGATACATGAAGTAGGCCTAGTCCTAAAATAAAATCAAAAAACAAAATAGATAAACACAGGGCTATCTATCGTATTTTGTTTCCGGTTAACTTTGATGGTATGTAGGTAGCCTATATTTCATCAATTATTGAATACCCAATATGATGCTTGTGACTGAATCCTGCAGAGCCCGTGTGGTAGGCTGACCACCAGGCCTCCGTGACCTCCGCGGGGGGTCGGTTTCAGCACCGTGGAGAGCTCAGGAGAAATGAACCCACAGATTAGGTCGTCTTCCGGTCACACACGCACCTTTTCAAAAGTGTTATATGTTTTAGCCTGTCTAAAACATACATATAACGGACGTATTTTCTAGGCCTGGGTTTTACTTAGGCCTATTTGTAAAAAAAAAATCGAAAATGCTTAATGCTTAATTCGCTTGATGGTTGAATTAATTAATATTTTAGCTTTAGTTTAGTTTTTCAATCTTATTTGTTTATGGTAATTAGAGGATACATACTTTTAGTATCCAACAATGACAATAGGCTACTATTAGCCAAATAATATGAATAATATTTAACTCATTGACATTTTTGCATTTTTACTCACGTGTGTTTACTAAATACAGGAATCCTAAAATGAACATTGTATATTCTAGTCTATTTTGAATATATTTAAAACCTGGTAAACAGGTAAATCAGGTTGATTCTTTGCGAGTCTTTTTGAACATGTCTGTATGGAATGTATGACAATTGTTTGGTTTTGGTTTTGTTCACAATGTCGGCCTCGACTCACAGTTACTATTTTCTCTCTTCCTCATTTGTTATGTTTTAGACCCTAATTGCTATCGTCGCAATTAGGGTCTAAAATCCAAGGTGAGAAACACGTGACAACCTGCTCCAAGCAGTATAAAGACTCCTCTTGAACTGTTGGCTATAGCCTACTCAATGAACTTGATTCCAGTTGTTTCATATCTTTATTAATAAAAATAACACATGCTTGAATCAATTTCAGGTAAAATTGCATGCTCATCTTGTTGAGCCAGTGGCCACATATTTGCAGCCCACTCAAAAAACGATTTGTACAATATTTTATGCGCCATGTCAAACAAAAACAATGCAATATAAATAGATCGATATATATATATATTTTAACATTTGGCATTTTTTTTTGCCTTCGTACAGTAGAAATGACCATTGAACCATGGAAATATCACTTTAACTCATTCGCATGCATGCACACGTGGGCCTATTCGCGCACACAGCTGAATGTCCTGCAATTGCCGCAGACTTTGCTTCATCTTACTTAGGTCTACGACAAACATAGGCCACTATTCTTGACACATATAATGATGACATGAGTCCCAAATCATTACGCTAAAGCACTAAAACTACTGTATTAGGCGTCCACAAAAGTGCACATGCATATGCGAGATTGCAGGTCATAACTTTTTGTCCATCGTTTAACTTTACGAGAGCAAAGAGTCAATCAGAAAGCTGCCGCCTCGCGCTTTCGGCATCTTCAGAGATGAAAAAGTCCCCAAGGTCGGCATGGCCTGTGACGTCAGGTGGAGGTACGCGAGCGCATCCCGGCTCAGCTCCGTGCTGTAGGCGGCGTCCGCGAGGCTGCACCTGTGGTACGGGTGCTGCGTCGGCCCGCCAGCCGTCTGGTAGTGAGCTGTGCACGGTAACGCGTGAGCCTCCACGGGCCAATAGAGCAGGAGATCGGTGCTGACGTTACCGACTGCGTCGCGGCTGTCCTCTCTCCGTTTGAAGGGCCTGCTGAGGATGCTGTCAATCGCGAAGGAACTAGAAAACTTGGCCCCCGCCTTCTCCTCCCGGGCGGGCGGAGAGCCAACCGGAACGGGAACGCGCATGTCATCGCTGGAAGCGTGCACGTCAGGGCTCTCGTGCTCTTTCGGGGTCCTCTTACTGATGCGCTTCCTCCTGCGTCGGAACACCCCGTCGGCGAAGGTGTATTCGCTGTGCGGGTTAAGCATCCAGTAGTTGTCCTTGCCCCAGGGCCTGGAGGGGTCCCGCAACACTTTGAGGAAGCAGTCGTTCAGCGACAGGTTGTGACGCACCGAGTTGCGCCAGCCGGTGTAACTGCCTCGGAAAAAGGGGAACTTCTTCATCAGATAGTCGTTGATCTCCGCCAGGGTGAGGCGACCGCCGTTCGAGTCCCGGATGGCCATGGCGATGAGAGCGATGTACGAGTAGGGGGGCTTAGGTCGTCGGGTGTACGGCTTGCCCTTGACATCTCCGCTCTGGGCGACAGGTGCGGGGCTGTTAGCGACGCAGTCTCCGTCTGAGCCCAGCTCATCCCCGGATAGCGGAGAGGGGACGTTGCCGTCGGCGTCCATGCACAACTCCATCGGCTTCGGGACGAAGTGGTGACTTGCGGAGAAAACTTCAAGTTTCATTGTTGTTGTTGTTTTTTTCCCCCACCAAAACAAATATCCTCCCGTATCAATCGGCACCTGTTCACCTCCGCGATGCTCTGGCTGGTTTAAACAAAATATACCGAGAGAGTAAAACACAACCTTGCCTGAGACTTGAGGTTAACGCAGCAGGTGTGTCGCGTTAGGATTCCTGGACGCGAAGATCACTTTGTCTCGGGGAGAAAAACGCTCCGGTTTGAGGGGTCAGGAAGCACTACAAGTGTGAGTCTGTTGCAGCTGAATTGAGATTTGTCTCCGGAGACACGCGTGCCTTGTTATAATATAATCCCTCCGCTAGGGACTGCCCACAGGCGGGGTTTCCATCTCAAACCCATTGAAGCGATCCGGTATATATATAATTGCACACTGCATGGTCTAACCATCATTCAAATATGGTAGGAGGTGGGGGCAGGTAAGAGAGTAGACTTATAACACATTTGCATTACATAATGCGTGTAGACCGATTTATGTCTATTGTGTCTCACTCGAACCTCCCTGATGCGATGCATTGGAGTGAGGAAAAAAAGTATGAAAGTAACGCTTGTATTTGCTTAATATTGGGTTTGGATTAATCATACTGTATTGCTACTAACGATTTGATCTTTATTTTATCCGTTTCTGATACGAATGGAATGTCGCGGGAATGCGCTTCCTTGATCCGGAGGATACTTCTTCAATCACCAGCGATGTGTTGTTACCTTGCCCACTAAACTCAAAAAGACATGCTTGAATTCACCTAACAGCGAGTCATCGTAACCGATTCTTAACTCAGATGTCTACAGGGCGTGTACCCTCGTCCATCCGTGGAACGGGGAATGAAATGTACGCACAAAAGGCAACACCGTGAGACACGGTGAAACATATTTGAGCTCACATTCAATAGGCTGGTAGATAGTACTCATAGTTCTGTAAACAGAGACCGACTGAAGGGTCATCCGCAGTTCAGAGCGTGCCATTCATTCGCAGCGACGAATAATCTCATTGGTTGGAAATAAAAGTCGGTGCGTTGTCTTCTGAACAGGTGAGGCGAACCCCTTAGCAGAAACAACCCACCTCTCACGCGGACCTTTCTTTCTTAAACAGTTGATATTGTCACGTCTATGCTACTGGTGAGCGATAATCACTAATTAAAATGCAACTCACTATAGTCTACTGGCTGTTTGGACTTAGGTCAGAACTAGGTCAGGTTGACAGTGAAACAAATACAACACATGCAAATACACACATGCACACACACACACACACACACACACACACACACACACACACGCACACACACACACACACTAATTCCCTCAGATAACTCACTTTCAACAATATGACCTTTATTGCTGCAAGAGGACCCCAGGATGTGGCATTATGCTCTCTCTCTCTCTCTCTCTCTCTCTCTCTCTCTCTCTCTCTGTGACTTGATCACACATGTAAAATTCCAAAATCCCATACTTGAGTGTGTGTGTGTGCGTGCATGTGTGCGTGCGTGTGCCTGTCAGTGTCTGTGTCTAACCAGCATTTGACCCACGCACATCATTTTCCTGTGAAAGCAGGTTTATCTAGTAGTTACTGCCCTGTCACTGAGATGTTTTCATGGTCTGTTTGTAGTCACAGCTCTACATGCCACTCCATGTTCAACACGTACACGCGTCACTGGTGTTTAATGAGGTTGTGATTGAGATTAATGAACTGGGCAAATCCTAACAGAACATTTGCTGGTTTCCACCGTAGGCAAAACAATCTTCATATTAATTTCAGCTTCCCATCATGTCTCTTCCAAACATCATATTTCTGTTTTCAAGTTCTGTTTTGTGATATATCTGTATGTGAACACATCACTTCCCTTTCCCACATTCAGAATCAACCAGCAGTCTTTGCTGGGGCAAGATGAAACCACACTACATTAATACTTGTTGTTATTACTTAGTCATGTCAATGACTAAGTAATGACTCTGATCAAAGGTCAAAGGTCAACCAATTGTGATAGTCTTTCAGATTCCGCATTATGAACAGGTCTGCCAGTTCCCCATTCGGCCCGTCTCGAGGCCTCCCTGTGACAATACAGTGACGATGCACAAAGAACACCTTGCCCATGGGCAGAGGTGTTGTTGTTTTGTTTTATGTGCGTGTGATGAAGCTGTATTTTATTACACACACTCAGCCAAGATGGATGCACACACCTGTGCTTAAATGATTTGGCGTGAGAGGCAGTGCACCTGTGCCTACTGCTGCTACACCCCCACCCCCGTGCACACACGAAACACTGAAATGCATTCAAACTGGAAAGGTGAGAAAAGTAGTTAGCCACAAAAAATATTTTCATGATTAAGGTCACTTGAAGCATTGATGACTGTAACTGCAATGTCACCCAGGTCAGACTCCTCAGTTACTATCGGCCAATAGAAAACAACACAAGGTCACCCAGGTCAGACCCTTCAGTTACTATCAGCCAATAGAAAACAACACACCTGTATAACTTGTGTGTCTGCTAACATTCCCACCTTGTTGTTTTAAGGGCGCCTATTTCATTTGTTTTCAATGTGTCCCCTTTGAAAAGAAAGGGAACAAAATAAATACACCTCTTTAAGTGCCTCGACACGAGAGGAATGCCAGCAATGTATATAACTCCATCAGGGTGAATCCGCTCGTCTAAAAATAGCCTCTCCTCCTCCTCCTCCTCCTCCGCCTGCGTTGTCGCTCTGTGCTCACACGCTAACCTCCTTGTCTGTGTGTCTGCGGTCTGACGTCTTGCCACGTATCTCATCTCTGTTGGCTTTCTACTCCGGGACCGGAGGGTGTCCGGCCCTCATGGCTCTGTGTAAACAAAGCACGGCCCCTTCGTGAGGCGAGTGTGCCAGGGGGACGGGGCGGGCCGCTGAGATTCTTGAGATCTGTCCCTCCGCAGGTAGATATGGTCTCTGACTCTCAACCACTCCCCCCCCCCACCCCCCCCACACCCGACCCCACCCTCCCATGCAGATAGTAGTAGTAGACACGCTCCACGCTCCA
>OOFB01019202.1:0-14038 GCA_900323305.1 Trachyrincus murrayi
TGTGTGCCCCCCCCCCCCCCCCCCCCCACCCAGATCTACAGCGTTCAGAGCCTAGTGGAGAAACCTGTGTTATAAAAGGGGTGATATTTGAACTTTTTCATATTGTCCTGTTTAATTTATTGCACCTATCACCAGATATCTTGGCTCCAGTGGAAAACAATGTCTTTATTTCAGGAGTGTTCGACGATGCTTATTTTAATCAAAAAGTTTTCTTTTTTCGATTGTAGATGCAGATTTTTGACCATAGTTATTTTTTGTTTCTGTCTTCTTGTCAGTGATGTATATCTAAACACAAGTGGATATAAATATATATTCCCCCGTTTTTTGACATCATCATCAGAAACACGATGGCATGTTGTACAGCCCATAAACGCCTTGTAATGTGCTTGGTATGCAGTAGTGCAGTTTGACAATACAATACAAACCCTTTTTATTAAGATGTCTGAGTCTTTCTTTATGCATTTCACGCGGACAACCTGTTATTAGGATTTCAATGCTTTGTTAATCAGACTTTGAGAGACTTTGCGTAGACACGCTTTACCTTCAATGTGTGTGGGGATTTGATGTGGGTGTTCGTGTACTATTTGCAAGGATAATAATTACATTGTAACTTTCTCTTTTTGCAGATGACATATTACCCTATTGTTTTTAACTGTTGTTTTGAATGACCACTTTTTTTATGAATCTGATGTGTGTGCAAGTGGGTGGGCTTTTTTTTCATGTGTGTGCTTGTTTCTGTGTGTGTGTATGTGTGTGTGTGTGCGTGTGTCTGTCAGTGTGTGTGTGATTGGTTTGTGTGTGTGTGTGTGTGTGTGTGTGTGTATGTGGTTTTTGTGCACATGTCTAATGTGTGTGCGTTTGTTCATTTGTAAGTGTGTATGCTGGTGATGCTCACGTGCACCTGTTTTTTGTGCACACGTGTAAGCACGTTTGTGTGTGTGTGTGTGTGTGTGTGTGTGTGTGTGTGTGTGTGTGTGTGTGTGTGTGTGTGTGTGTGTGTGTGTTGGGGGTGGGTATGCATGTGCCTGTGCATTTGTAATCATGTGTGAGAGAAAGGATTAGGCCAAGCAATTGATTCTTGCTCCATTTCCAAAAACACACACGTAGGTATTGACAGGCACCATGATAAAGGGAGTCTGTTCGCTAAAATATGTTGACAAAGCACTATCTGTTGGTCTGCAACATTTTATTTAATCATGTTTCCCCATTGGACAAAAAAAGAAGGGTGTGGCACATTCTTAGGGCTGAAGTCTTTAAGTATGACATTTTGTTGAGCTTTACAGATGAAGGTGAAAGTAAATAGTAACGCAGGTGTGAGGAAAAACATTTATCTCCAGAGAAACACCAAATAGTTGAATGAGATTTTATTGCATATAATTTGATGTGCCTAATTATTGAATAAACTATGTGAAATAAAAGCAAAACTAAGTTTTAAGACATGTTATATATTACTTTATTATTACTGAATTAAATAATCTATAATCATTCAAATACAAACCTCTTTGTATTTGAATGTATAACACTTTTATTAAATGTGTGTTTCAAGACCTTAATGAGATTGATCACATTTAAATAACAGGTGTCATAATGGAGTAAATATTATATTATGTTTTAAATTAAACAAAACAGACTGCTACACCTGCCATTTTAAATAGTAACCAAAGGAAATGAACAATTAATTTAACAGGGTCTTATATTGCTGCTCATAGTTACACACTTCAAAGGATGTATATTGACCAGTGGGCAGTGTGCTGAACACAATGAACGTCGATTGCAGTGACTGAGGGGAGATTTGATTTGTCAAAACAATGTCTGGATGAGTCATCACTTCTGTCAGAGACGACCTCTGGCATTCTCCACCAAAAACACAGAAATGGTGCTCTTCTTTATTATTATTTTTCTTTCTTTTTAATTTTTCTTTTTAATTCTTATTTTATTTCTTTCCTATATCTACTATTTTTTCTCTCTATCTATCTATCTATCTAGTATCTTTCTATCTATATCTTTCTCTCTCATACACACACGCACACACACACACACACACACACCATACCCTTCCCAACCACCCAGTAGCATTGTCCTGCTGAGAGGTGTGTAATGGAAAAGATAAATGGGGGATAAAGCTAAGGTGACAGGACTGTGTTCATGTGTGTGTGTGTGTGTGTGTGTGTGTGTACACACACACACACATGCACGCAACACACACACACACACACACACACACACACACACACACACTTCTTTGCCCTGTTTAATCTGATTAGCTTTGATTGAGAACAGGGGCAAAGCAACCTTTTTTAGACCTTACTCCTACATCAGTGACAGAGAAGGTCTGAAACACAATTAGCAAGCTGTTCCCGAGCCCCTGCTTTGCAGTCACATCTGACCACAGGCAGCCAAATAGACCTAATGGATGGGAACTAACCAATGGGAACTAACCTGCTACTGCATCTGTGGGAGACGAGGAAACGCAAACTATTAGACAGCTGTTGTGCATATCTTTTCAAAATGTTCTTGGGTGTGTAGAAAATGCGCCGGATCAATCAACTTGGGAACAATTTGAATTGCATCCAGCCATGAAGGGATAATCTCTGAGAAATAGAAACGTGCCTCTCACACTGAACACTATAAGAAGGAGGAAGAAATTTAATATTTTGACAAGATTCAACACGAGAAACCAAGAATGATAGAAATTTACAGCAGTGCATGGAAGTGCATGGAAGCATTGGTGCAAAGGTACTGTTTTTTTTTGTTTTTTGTTTTAGATGATCACAGAGGCAGTATTACATGTAATAATACTAATACTAATACCAATAACAATACCAATACTAATACTAATAAAAAAAGAATATATAAATGTAAAATATTTCTTATTTTCACTTTAACTAGTAAACCACAATTTACACTCAGTTATACTCAATTTGTCTCCACCTATTGATGTGTTGGTAGTGTTTTATACATATACGGGTAGTATTTACACTTTAATTTTTTTAATATAAAATTTGTAATTTTAATTATACAAAATAATATCAAGTTATGTACTATTTTTTTTTTAAAGAAATATATTTAGAAAAATACCATCAAGACGATACAAATTGAATATGAAGTAATTTAATTGTAAAGCAACAGCGCCCTCAAGCGGACAATTTTATAGTTGTACTGCAACAATCGCGCAACAAGGACTTTTGGTCTTTCTGGGCTACTGTAGTTGACAGCCTTTTCTCGTTTCTTTTTCTTAACAGCATGGCTGATCAATCAAACTTTACCTGAGGGATTTCAGTTGGAAATTGGTGCCTTTGCCCCCGTGTGCGTGTTGTTAAAATCTAGAGACCATGTTCACCACCACGGGCTCTCGGGGATTATGTAAGTATTCCGGTCCACCGAAGCTTATCGCGATGTTCCTACACTACTGATAAGCCATCGCTAGCTCTGCGTCGTCATTCATAAAAGATTTCCCCTCACGAAAAATGATCTCTAAACGAATTACCACCATTGAGTGCGATTATGTACAGATACGACGTGATCTATAATGTTCAAAAACAACACACACACACCTCCCACTTTCCTCACCTACACCCCCCCCCTGTACAACCACACAGGACGACTACCAAGTGTCACATGTGTTTACTGTGTCAATGTGTTTGTCTTCCACACAGACAAGGTTCCTCTGTCCAAAGGCCTGCTGTTGGTGCTCAGCGGGTTGACGGTCATGCTGACTCTGCTGCCCCAGTACCAAGGACTCTTCACGTACAACCTGCAGGCCATCACATCCCAGCAGCAGGTGGGCTTGTGAGAGGAAGACTGAGAGGTTACACATGATTGCACCATGCCTTTTGAGACTTTTAAGGCTTACTGATATTTAATTCTTTAAAAATACTGCGGTGCAATTGTCAAATGGTGATTTCATTGGTAAACATAGAGTGGATTTGTACACGTGCCACAGTGTCGACTATATTTAAGTTGTGTTTTAATTTGTACGTCCAGTTACACAACAGTTACAGTTACACAACAGCATTTTGTTGCCGTGTCTAAAACCGAAGGCAGTCAGTCACTGCCACTCCGCTTTATTTAAACCATCAAAAGTAGTTTTATAGGACGGATAGGAAATGTATAGTATAGGAACATAGTATGTATAGATAAATAAAACTCCAAGGCATCGCTAGGAGTGGTATATACCACGGCCGAGATGTCCCACAATCCCTCGCAGTCCTATAAGGATGCATCCCTGCTGCCTTGCAACACCCAGGTGTGGCGATGGGCGTGTGGCCGTCTGGTGTGTCTGGACCTGAAGGACACTCTCTGCAGCAGTCTGCTCATCTACAACTTCCGCGTCTTCGAGCGGCGATTCGGTACCAGGAAGTTTGCTGTGAGTACTACACAACCCAACTGGTGAAGAAAATGAGTAAACGAGAATGAATTATTTCCTGATGACTTATCAAATCTTTTGTGTTTCAGTCCTTCCTGTGGGGCACCTGGTTTCTGTCTGCACTCACCGACCTTCTGCTGGCCCAGGCTGTGCATTTCCTGTTTGACCACGAGGTGGAAGAACTTCCTACCGGTCTGTGAGTCGCCCAGTGACCCCTGCAGCTTTATGCAGAGTATATATATATATATATATATATATATATATATATATATATATGTATGGTAGATGATGCAGTGTCGACATGAATGGGAGAAATAGTTGTTGGGTATTCTACTTCCTGTTTATTCCTAATTGAATGGACAGGAAGAAGGTATTGAGAACAGTTGTCGTACATTGTGTTGAATGTGAGTCTACTTGATGACTGTTTTTCTATCTTGCTTATTTGCTCTCCTCTCTTCTGTTCATCTCTCCCAGGCTGTCTCCTGTCTTCTCCCTGTTTGTGCCTTTCTACCTCTCCATCCCCAGGGTGCCCATCACCCAGGTCTTGGGTCACATTCCCATCACCAACAAGACTCTAGTCTACATCGTGGGACTGCAGGTTTGTGTTGTGTGTGTACTTTGTCTGTCTATCCATTCCCAAAACAGGTATACGATTTAGGACTTCCTTCTGTAAGAGAGTTGTCAGTTTGATGCTAGGGACGGGAATCTGCAGGGACCTCGAGATACGATATTACAAAGATTTTTGAGCGGCGGTAGGTATGTATTGCGATTCTGCAGTTTTATATTTTGTGTGGGTTAAAGTTGGGTTTCGGCTGGGTTCTACAGTTCCGCCATTATTTTTTTTAAATGAATGTGGCCAAACAGAACATAGTTGATGCAAATTGACTATTGGCGAATACACTATAGCGCCCTCTGTAGGACGGTACCATTATTTGGTTTCCACTAAGACAACTTTGACTTTTGTGGCTTACATTTTTTCAAATTTTTTTAGTCAACCTGACGATAGTACATATGGTAGTATTTATATATACAAGTATTGTGGAAGCAAAGAATCCCGATTCTCACATTAATAGATTTTTTTTCCCCACTCCTACTAGCAAATGCTGTGGATTTGTGTACAATACACTTGGATATGGGCTGCTGGTGACATGCAAGTCAGCAGCCCGGTGCCTAAGAGATATTATAAATTAGATGTTTTTAGTCGCTATAATGACTTCAAATGCAGTCCATTTTACAAGCATCTGTATGAGAGGATCATTTTGGTGGGGCATGTCATTTCTTTCCTGCCACCATGTAATAATGAACAAATGAAATACATTTAAATGAAGGACGGGTAAAAGTTACTTTTTTCTTCTCAGTTGAAGAAGAATGTTGAGCTGATTCTCTCTCCTGTTTTGTGTTCTGTTGCTTCTGTGTTCCAGCTTCTAACCTCCAGTCCCTTCATGTGGCTCATCGCACTCAGTGGACTGGTGAGTAACTCTTTGTTTACCACCAAGATGTCTTTTGAATAAATATCCGTGTCATGTATGTCCACCCCGTTGCCCCTTCCTGCTTGGCTCTACGCTTCACCCTGGCTGGGACCTCCCAACTCTGTCTTTGTGAAACCGAATTTAGGACAGGGATTGCTAATTCAATATGAATTGACCTTCTTCCGCTTTTATTATCGATTGGTTGTCTTTGCATTGTGTTATTAGATATTAATGTGTCAGACACACACTACTTAAAAAAAAAAAGAAAGTTCGATGTTTTAAGAGATGTTTAAGGGACTTTTATTTTTGTGCCAAGGATGCTTACAAGTTAGGCTGCAGACATCAGGGATCAAACCCAGTAACCTTTCGTCTGGGAGTAGGAACACTACCAATACCACAATGCTTATCGTCATAGCAAACGGGCCCTGCTTGATATCCTGAACGAATCCATAGTTCTGTGCGTCTCTCAGATCTCGGGTGGCCTGTACTACAGTGATGTCCTCCGGCTGCGGCGTGTCCTCTTCGTCCCCGTCTGGTTATCCAAGATGGGTCGCTGTGTCCTGGAGCCCCTCTTCTCAGGTAGGGCCCTTCTGTCCACCAAGCAGCCCCTGCCTACAGAACTCCCTTCAACCCTACCATCCAAAGTTTTTTAAAACCAAACCCAACACTTGTAGATTGGTTTGCGTTAGATGACTCCCTCTAGGTTAAACACATGCTATAGCGTGCATAGCCTCTGATTGGCTGGTTACCCGGTCACCTGCTGGTTAAGCACTGATGCGACACACCTGTCCACCGCCTACTGAAACTCGATTGAAGGGGCGTTTACAGGGGGGCCGGCAGCCCCAGAATGAAACAAACCTAAAAGCTTTTTTTTTAAAGGTGGGTCAAGGGGTCTCGTTGTCCTTTTTAAAACAGTAATTGTTTGGTGTTGTTTTTTTAGAAACGGCACGTAGATTTTCGCTTTGAATCGTTCTCGGCCTCACGTACGTCCTCTGGATTAACGATTCTGCTTAAATTACTAAATGTAAGACTCATTAAGGACCCGGTCATTTCATGACTTGTCTTCTCGGATGATGGAAGTGTGTGTGTGTGTGTGTGTGTGTGTGTGTGTGTGTGTGTGTGTGTGTGTGTGTGTGTGTGTGTGTGTGTGTGTGTGTGTGTGTGTGTGTGTGTGTGTGTGTGTGTGTGTGTCGCAGGCCCGGAGCCCAGCGGCGAGACCCCCCTCGGGATGGGCGCCACGCTGGACATCCAGAGGCAGCAGAGGATGGACCTGCTGGACCAGCAGCTGCTGCTGGCCGAGTACAACCAGGCCAGACTCCCCGCCCGGCCTCAGCCCCAGGTATGTACGCACCGTCACACAGTTTATTCATCCCCAAAGGGAAATGATGTTTGCCACAGCAGCTCAAATGTTCAAACAAAAAAATTGGCGTTAAAGGGACTCCATTTTCCCATAATTTTGGGTCTAACGAATGCAGACAACAATTTTTTGAAAGACCCAAAATGTTAGACCCAAAATGATGGGAAGCTGGGGTCCAGGTTGAAAAATCCAGAAGTTTCCCTTTAATACACACAACACACAGGCAACCAGACAGAGATAGACACGCACGCCTGAAACAATGAATTCTCTTTGCTTGTATCAGTCAAATACATTCAACCCAAGGTGTGGTCATGTACATCGTGTCAGCAATAGAAGAACACACTCTGGCATACAGACGTACATTCTAGCGTTCCCGTGTTTGTCGTCTGCGCACACAGGCCGGCCTGCTGGACTGGAGCCGCTTGTTCCCCTCGCTGAGACGCAGGGGACCCAACCGGCCCCCAGGTCAGCAGCAGCAGCAGCTCCCCCCCCCGGAGCAGACCCAGCCCTCCCCCCAGGCCCACCCCTCTCCCCTGGACGACTCCCCTGCAGCGGAGGAGCAGGTGCGGTAATCTATCACATGTCTTTGTTACGTGAGCCGAAAGCGGCGCACTCATCCAAACTGTAATCTCTTCATCTTCCGTTTATTGACTGTTGATTGTTAATTGATTAGTGCGCTGATCGTTGCAGCATTGGTTCTTATTGGTACATATGTAGCCTAGATTGTAGCCTCTCCTTTATCCTGCCAACATGTGATGATTCTGTTCATTACCTGTTAGTTTGCTGATGGAGCGACGGGTAGGGGGCTTGTTAGAGCCCCTCCCCCTGGTGTTGAGCTCTGTATCGCTGCCTAAACGCTGTCTATTAACCCCCTTGTCCATGTGCGCCCGCCGCTGTTCCCTTCCCGCTCTCAGGTTGCCAGGTTGGTGGAAATGGGCTTCTCGCGGACCGACGCCCTGGAGGCACTCAGGGCTTCTAACAATGACATCAACATGGCAACCAACTTCCTCCTGCAGCACTGAGAGATCAGTGGGAGCACCAGAGACAGAGAAGGAGTAGAGGAGGAGGAGGAGGAGGAGGAGGAGGAAGTGGCGTGTGGGGGCTGGTGGGGAAAGCCGATGCAAGTAAGAGACCACGGTAGGGGCCATCCGGTCGGTTAATCTGACCAGGTTAAACATCGGGGACTGGATCAGCTTGTGCTGGAACCTAATGAATGAGTAGCTGTTGCACGCAGTCTGTGTTGTGTGTTTTTAAGGAGGTGTGCAGGGGTCGGGGTTTTGCAGCATGGAGCCTCATAGCCGTGAACATGTGGGTATTACACCCTGCAAATGTTATGGGTGCCTCATGTCGAAATGACAACAAAAATCACTAAATCCTGTAAGGAGTATCACAGTTTGGGGCGGAGGCATATTAGAGGACTATTAACTCAAACATAATCTGAAATAACGTTTAGTGACCCATACCGTATATATATATATTCAATACCATTAAAAAACTACTGTTAGTCGCTATGCTTCCACTTCTAAAACACGCAGCCAAACAAAGACACCACCACAGCAACGGTTTTAAAACCATGACAGGCAGCTGCACAATCATCTGAAATCCGTTTTGAGATTCTATATTTTTCTATATTTTTCTATTTATTTTCCTCGTAAAATAGCAAGAAATATTAGAGAAGGACGAGGCAGGCGGCAGCGTTGTGTACGTTTCCAGCGTGTCCGGTTTCGAAACCCCCGGGAACGCCAGCGCCGGTTGTGGGCGACCCTAGAAGCTTAAGAAGAGGAGAAATACGAACGTCGTTGTTTGGCTGACTGTGCTGATCACTCTCTCCAGAGAGACACTCCACTGGATTTGCTCCTCCCCCCATGTGACTCGGAAGCTGCATTCTCATTGGCTGAGACATTGACATTGTGTATACATAAGCTCCTATTGGCGTATGTATAACATGGCTTCTTATGTGTAACGTAAAGCTGTAGGAGCACAATCTCAGGGTTTGTGGGACATGTGTATTTCATGTATGACCCCTGGTTATTTGAATCTCATTTGCATACATGATTGAATGCACGTGTGCATGTCGTCGATTTAGATGCATAGAGCGCTCGTCTGTCTTTTATACACATCAGTTTTTCATTCATGGAAACATACACACGTCCGTCTGTCCGTCCATTATCACGCATACGTACAAACCCATACAAAAAGTCGGATTTTACAAGTATTCCATTCTGTCTGTGTCAAGATGATGTGTACCCTGGTTCTGCCAGCACAACACATGCTGTCTTAATGAAAACAATATTTATTATGCAATAACATACACGTATTACGGCTGTGCACTGTATAACAACTCACTTGTGTTTATTAACATACCTTAAAATGCTAATACACAAAAAAATATATTCTGTGCAAAAGTGATGAGATTGCTGCAGCCATGCATAGAGGTGAAACACAGATTTATTGAGTATTTTGTATAATACTATTTATACATTATGTCAAGTCTTTTAATGCGTGTGTGTGAATGTAATGTGAAGACGAAGAGTATTTTAAGTGATGCCTACGAGAGAGATGGATACTGCATGGACAATTTGTTCTGTTGAACTGTGGTGTGTCATGATGGTGAAACTGGAATAAACCCACTTTATGAAATGGGAAAGGAGTATTTTTATGAATTGGTTTTCTGTCCTCTGAAACAATTAGCAGATTTGATTGGTTATCTAAAACGAAAAAGGTGGAAACATGTTTCTTATTTTCATAAGAAGCATATTCATAAGAAGCAAAAATGTTCATTTTACATTTCCATTTAACTAAAATGTCAATAAGAAAATGGCCACTTTATTAGTTAAATTATTTTCTGCTAATATTAAATACTAAGCATACTGCTAACAGGCTTAACTGCCTGGTCCAAATTGAAATGCATTTCTGTAATGCACTTTTCAAACACTTGGTGTCGCTCTAGCTCCATCTCTTTCCATTGTAGGACATCCTAAGCATCACACAATATCTCCAACACAAGACGTCTCGATCTCATGCAAAGAAAATACGCTTTGCCTTTCTCCTGGTTTCCGACTATAAAAGAGTCACGAAATTCACACGAAACTCTTGCAAGCATACTAATGAGTGTATACGTTTATGTAAATGTCTGTCTATCATCTGTACTCTGCAGCATAAACAGTAATATAATGGCCAATAGACATCATCGTGGCTGTGATGTTTCGATGGCATCTCAAATGCTGGGTGTTAGGGATGGAGCCAGGGGCCCTGCGTGATTGGTCCAATCAGCAAGCACCGTTTCTCCACGGCTGAGTAGGGTGGAGCTGCTACAGCCAACAGCATTGGATGCGTAAACAAATGCAGATTATTAATAAAGACGACAATTGCTCAACTACCAAACAAACTGACCTTCTCTAGGCTCAGAGGCTGCTGTGGTCGCTGCCCATCTCATGCTCTTCAGCTGAACTATATTATTGAAATATATCAAATATGAGTATTTTGACCAATTTTTTGCCCAAGATTTAAAAATCATGGCCTGGCATACTAAGAGTTGTGCAGCTAATAACCTCCAAGTATTTAAACCCACAAATAATCCTCTCTGATAAGGAAGACCCTGGGCTTAATTAGCCCAGTTTACGTTTATTGTTGATATTTTGTCACTGTGCCCCCCCCCCACCCCCATGCGAGCATACATGCATTCTGTGATCTGAGGAAGTAGGCATCTCTCTGCCCATCGGGCATCTCCAGGAAACGTTGTGAAAGTGCTCTCTGACATCAATCGACAGGCGAGACTCCATTAAAGCCGTTCACACGCCCTCTGTGACTCCTCTGGCCGCCAGTAGATGGCAACGGTGAGACTGGTGTTGTCGCTGCTGGGTGCCACACCCACCTTGCTCCAGTTCTTCCACTGATCACAGACGGCTTCTCCAGACAGTCTTGCTCGAGGGGGGTGGGGGGGGGGGGTGTTATTCTGGCAGTTCATTGGTTTGTTCTGTGGTAAAACTGACTACATTTCTTTCGATATAGTGTGGGCGTCGTGTAGTATAGGCCTGTGTGAAGCCCATTCAAATACATCTCCCGTGACACCTGAAAGACAACAACAATGCTTATGTCTATGTATTGTTTTTAACCTGTAGCTACAGATTACATCCTACCTCATCCAACTGTAGACCCAGCCATGCAGCTCCGCTTTTAATTACTCCTGAAATTCAAAGCAGCTTACCAAAACCAGTTCTTCACTGTTTCCCTTTATAGTCCCAGTGTGTAATTAAAGAAAATGACACAGAAGAAGAAGGAAAAAATAAATTGTCAACCAGCCTTATTAAGACGACTTGTTATATAATAATTGCTTTAAACACCCTTTTTTTAATCAAATATTGTTAAAGTGTAGGGAAAAATGTGGGGAAAACACGAAATGAAGCAGCGATGTCATCAAGAGAAGCGTTCCATTTACCGCCGTGATGTGACGTGTATCCAAGTATAAAACGGGTCATTAGAGATTACCTGTGACTCAACACTGTGTAGGCTTCACCTGAGGAGCGGAAACTTATACCGGAAACGGATATTAAATTGAAATGTGTCTGAAATGTGAAAAGTCTACCAAAATATTTTCAGCTGTTAAAAGTTACTTCAATCTAGATCTGGGATCAAAAATAACTATACATTTAGTGTTCATTGTCATACGTTGTCAAATACGTGAATAATATGACTACTTGAAATGAGCTATGGTGAATTTCTTCAATTTCACGGTGACTTTTAAGAAAAGAGCAAACGATTCCATTTCAGCGGCAAGTGAGATGACACAAGTGTCCGGTCTACGTGTGTGTGTGTGTGTGTGTGTGTGTGTGTGAACATGTCTGATTACAGAGGACGTCGTCCGTCCTGTTGCTTAGCCACCGAGGAAAGATGGTGTGACGAGTGAAAATGAATGACGTCGGTGGGGAGGGGGGGGCTTTTCATCCCCGTCTGGGTGCCAAAAGCAGTCAGTTGGCCTTGAAGCATCAGAGGTTGGTGTCTGGTGGTCCACCAGACACACTGCACAGCTCTATTGACCAAGACCTCTTGTCTTGACTCGGCATCCTTCCGCCAAGGCCCACGATGTTAACCGTGAACCATGTGTGGGGTGACTCATAATATGTGTCTGGTTTATTGGAGTGAAGGGAAGGGCTGGGAGTAAATGGTTGAATAATATTATTCAACAGTCTTTTGAATGGTCTTGTGAAATCATGAAGCAAAGACTTATTTTGTAGTCTAAATGACTTATGATTCGAAAATATGCCCAGAAAATGATTAAAAACAAAGACAGAGGGAAAGAAAATACTAGTTATGCCCATACCCTAAATTACCATATATTTTAATCTAAGCACCCTGAGGTGGGCAGTTTTCACACATGAAATTATTATTGCATAACGGTCCCCATGCTTAACATGACTATCCATTTTCCCATCCATCGCCCAGGCCTGTGCATTGAAAGATCTTGCCATGGAACCTGTGAAACTAAGATAATGCATAATAATAATAATAATAATAATCATAACAATAACACTAAAAGTTTAATTGTGCAGGCAGTATGGCTGGTGTACGTGAATGGCTTATCCGTACGTTGCTGCTGCTGCTGCTCTATATATCACTTCAAACAGCCAGGCCCGGCTCCACCATCACTTTCTCTCTCTCTCTCTCTCTCTCTCTCTCTCTTTCCTGTCTCCACTCCATTCTCTCCGCCAGCTCTGTTGCCATGGCGAACGCATGCCGTTTTGTAGGGTTGCCATGGGGACCCCCTATCACAGCCGTCCTCCAGCTCTCATCATGTTGCTGCGTGTTCATTTGTATGCTTCTTGTATGCTGGCACTTAGAAAAAAAGAAAAAAAGAAACGGGAGAAAAATAGAAGAAACACGTTAACGGCCAAGGTGGTCCTACTTGGGGGTACGCTGGCTGGGTGCTGGTATACAAGTGGAGGTGTAGACAGACCTCTGCTCCTCTCTCATGTCTCATGTTGCTCAATGTATTTTCTGACTGCAGGACTGTGCGTATGTTGATGTGCAGTGACACGCATGAGGCGGGCGTCAAAACACAATGGCGTCTCTCATTTTCTCCCCGTTCTTTCTGTTCAGTAAGGCAGGCAAACATTCCACACCACACCCACCACCACTAGCGCCCTGATGTCACCCCCAGCTGGTTCTGTCTGGTAATCTCCGTCTGAAACGCTTTCATCTTTTTTTCTTTTTTCGCGACTCTTTGTCATATAATTACTCCTCCTGTTATGGTGATTACTAATGACCAACAAAGTCTGTTGCTATTTTAAACCCATCTATTGTTGTGAGTCAGTGAGTGTGTGTGTGTGTGTGTGTGTGTGTACATGCATGCAAAGCCACCGTGTGTGCCCGTTTGTTTCTCTTGGGGACGGGGAGTGCACAGCGAGACCACCGATGTGTCGTCTTCCCCTCGAGCCGTTTTCACAGCAGAGTCACCGCTAATGGCGCGCAAACCGCGTAGCCTAGCCTAGCCTAGCCTTCGGGCCGTGGCAGGGCACCGGCATCTTCAGTCCCCTGGTGCACTGGCTCTGACGTACCAACACCACCTCCTCCTCCTCCTCCTCCTGCTCAACCACTTGTTGTCTCGTTTGCCCACTTCGATGATAACGTCAACAGGAAGATAATGGATGAGGTGTCATATCCTCTTCCCCCCCCCCCCCCCCCCCCCCCCCCCCCCCCCCCCCCCCCCCCCCCCCCCCCCCCCCACCCACCACCACCACCACCACCACCACCACCACCACCACCTCTCCCCAGCCAGGCTGCTCTGCTCTGTAAAAGAACTGGCACCGCTCCCTTCATTCCACAACATGGAGTCATAATTCACAAAGC
>OOFB01019206.1:8165-20817 GCA_900323305.1 Trachyrincus murrayi
AGGAGGGAGAACAGATCTAGAGCAGGACTGATGTTGCTGCAGGTTTTTGCCTGCCTCAGGTGTTCACATGCCTTCTGCCATCGAGGAAACACGAGGAACCGCGAGGAAACACGAGGAACCACGAGGAAACGCAAGGAACCACGAGGAAACACGAGTAAACACGAGGAACCACGAGGAACCACAAGGCAACACGAGGAAACACGAGGGGTGAGACTGGGGGTTGTAACCACGGTGACCCAGAAAAGAATACCTCCTCCTTGTCCTCTCTCTCTTCCTGGGGGGTGGAGCGAGGGGTGGGGGTGAGGAGGAAGGTAGTGGATTGAAGGTAAGGAGCGAGGGGGAGGGAGGTAAGGAGGGAGGAAAGGAGGTAAGGATTGAGGGGGAGGAGGATAAGGAGGGAGGAAAGGAGGTAGAGTGGGAGGGCGGTGGGGGGGGGGAGGGATCGAGGGGGAGGAGGGAGGAAAGGAGGTAAGGAGGGAGGAAAGGAGGTAAGGAGCAAGGGGGAGGATGGCGTGGTGGTGGTAGGTATTTCAAAAGTCCTGTCGTGGTGGAGACCAGCGGCGGGGGGGTCTTATCCCTTAGAGCGGGACGATAAGGATCTGTGGATGTCTCCTGTGCCGAGGAGACCTTTGTTTTGTGGATTACGGGGGATAAGGGGCGGGATAGGGGGAGACAAGCCCTAAGCCCGAGACACCTTCTGTAATCATTATGAGACAGATACAGAGCGCTCCAACTCCTAAAGAATCCCATCCACTATCAATTATTCATGGACGACCAGAAGACAGAGAGAGAGAGAGAGAGAGAGCGAGAGAGAGAGAGAGGGAGGGAGGGAGAGAGAGAGGGAGAGAGAGAGAGAGAGAGAGAGGGAGAGAGAGAGAGAGAGAGGGAATTGGGGGAGAAGAGAGAGCACGGAGCATGGAGGTGAACACAGAGGTCAGTATGAGAACAAAGAACGCGACACGACAGAGACTCATCATCAGGTGGTTAACTACCGCCAGTGTGTTTTATTGAAACACATTTTGATCAACACGTTGACTTAATTGACGCCTTAAAATGTAGGGATACGCGTTTCCTGTTTCGGGGATCAATTGCTTTGTTTTGTTGAGTTTGTAATGCCGGCTTGTGCCAGAGTCACATGTAGCCTACATAAACTTGTCGAATCCAAACACAACAAGGACGTAGTTCTCCCAGCGTGTCTCAGAAACAATCTGTATTCGTGCTTCCTTTGTATTGGCACTTACTTTGAGTCAGGACTTTCACTATTACTACTGAGACGGTGAACTGAACCTGAACTCTGACCTTTGGGCTGCAGGAAGTCATCCATGATGTGTTCCAGAGTCCCTGAAGACCGGTCCGTCTGCTGTAGTTTCTTCATCGTTAAGACCTTTGTCTTAATCTAAGGGGGTTAGTATGTCGTCGGGCAGTCCCTATACTAATAAAGTCGTGTATAAATGAAATTAATAAATGAATCCCACTGGACGAAAAAAAAAAAACCGAGTGAAGTTAATGTCTCAATGGTAATTATTAAACAAATTATGCAGGCTTTCGCTGGGTGTTAAGTGCACACAGGCCCCTTTGAAGAAGTCCTCTCTTGTCAAGGCTGGGCCCCGTATTATCCAGAAACAAAAGCCACAAGCGTTTTCATCGGAGATAATTGGGACAGTTGAAGCTGCACTCGTTTCCAAACTGTTGACAATATGATTTTGTTTTGAAGCGATAGCAAAGACCGGCGGTTCTGTGACAGAGGACGCGTTATTCACCCGAGCAGGGACCCTCCCCCCCCTCCCCCCTTCCCCCCTCCCCCGTGTGCGATGGCATACTGTAATTATCTCGCTGGCACACATTGTTTTAAAATCCCACACAATTCAGTTTTTATAATTTAAAGAGCACAACATCGTAATAAAGAGAAGACAAAAAAGTTTGTCACGGGCGGGGGCATAAAACTGTCACGTTTGGAAGCTCCGCTAAAAAACACACGGCAGTGAACTGAATATAAACACACAAACAACTAAACACACACACACACACACACACACACACACGACAGCACTTTGATGTGAGAGTCTCTGTATGGGGGTGACAACAGCACATTATTCAGTCCGGAAAACCTAATAAAAAAATGCATGAGGTCTATTTTAATGTCTTCTGTTTTCAAAGGCGTTCGGATTCAGGCGAGTATTCAGCGAGCAAAGGTCAGGGACTCATAATGTTTATATCTGGACATAATGGCCCGCGCTCACACATGAAATCTGCTCATTACGCGTCCTCCTCCTCCTCCGGGGGGTTCATTCTCCGCACAGCATCTCAGAGGCTACGTTTAAATTATTCCTTCAATTATTGGCTGAATCATTATCAATGATAAGGCGGAGGGGTTTGGGACGGCGGGAAACCATTTCAATCAGGTCAGAATCAATTACGGCAAGGAACATACATCTGAATTACGCCTGTTACACAAAGACAGGCAATATGAAATTCCCCCCCCTCGCCGCATTCGCTCTGTCGCTCTTTTTTAATCTAAAACCTTCTCTTTGATTAGCGACAGGCTCCTTCGCTGCGTCTTCCCCGAGCTTTGAATCAATTGAGTTTGACAGCGTCGCCTCACAAGTCAACACCGCGTGTCATCCGCTTTAATTGCGTGGCGGCACACAAACCAAACGGCAGGCAGGGCTGTAGCGTAGCGCGCTAGCGGTTAGCTCTGACCTCCGCGGCTAGCTCTGACCTCCGCGGCGTCCCGGGAGAGAGCGTCGCCCCCCGACGACGAGTGTCGGCGGTTTGCGTCGGCGGTCTCGACGGGCGGTCCCGCAGGAACGGCCGAACGCGAGAGCCGCTGATCAAAAGATTCATCCAGCTGCTCCAATCAAAGGAAGCAGGTCGGTCGCTATAGTTACGGCGGGCCGCCATTCCTCTCTGATCGCCCCTATTTGTTCGCTTTTTTCTCGGTTTGTTTATGCTCTCACGCCCGTGAAGAAGATCAAGATGGCTGTGATGTTGGAACATTTACTGTGATGTCTTTTTTTGCACGATTAAACATCCATCCTTCAGCCGTCTTCTGCTTTCATCTGTGAGGAATCCACATTTTCTTCTTAAATTAGTATTGGCCATCAAACTCAGAGTTCTGGCAAACCATTTGGTTTTAAACCAACAGATGATGTCACTGAAAGTATTTTTTTACAATATGCAAAACTTGTTTAATAGCATATGGGGACATCTACAATTATGTGTTTCTTTGGTAGTTCCACCTCAAACCATCACCTTGTGTCTTTCTCCCGTTCTTACCTCCTTCACATTTATTCTCAATAGTTTCAGAACATATGTTGGTTATTCTGTTGCTTTTCCCAGATCCTTACCCTTACCTTGGCTAGACCAAACCCTTCCCTAACCCCGTAACCATCTCTAACTCTAACCTAATACCTTAACTTAACCATCTTTAACCTAATACCTTAACTTATCCATCTCTAATCTAATACCTTAACTTAACCATCGCTAACCTAATTCAACTTATATCTAACGTAATATTGAAACTTAACCAGCATTACAGATTTAGAATCTCAGGTTCAAAGACTCCTCCCCCTCCCTCACAGTGGTTGTCGTGGTGACAACAGTTCAAACTCTATGGACTCTCCTCTGCCCCTTCCGCCACGAGTCCTTGAAAAAGTGTTGAGGAGCTGCTCCTCGGCTCCTCCTCCCACCTCCTCCAGGAGAAGCTAGTCCCTCCTGGGCTAAGCTGTTAGTTTGCTAATCGTTTCCACTCCCCCATTATGGAGGTGCAATGTGCTCGGGGAAAAGACTATTCCCTGCTTCTTCGCACCTGTTCTCGCCGGCCTTGATGGGATTCTCCAGAAACTACCAGAACCAGAACCAGCAGAAAAAAGCAATCTTGCCAGTATGTAAGGCGCAGCGTGACGGCCGTGTAGTATAGATGTGTGATACGGTGTGATGTGAAGTGAGACTGGAACATTGGTCAGCGTGATATTGTGAGTTAGCCGAAGCGTTCTTTTGTCTGGTGAACTGAACGGTGAAATCCTTGACTTGCTGTGACCATCTGTTCCATGTCCCCGGTATTTCATATGGCTCCGTGAGAAGGATCGATAGGTCATCCATTATTTCCTGGTATTTTTTCCCTATTTTCGACGCCCCAGGCATGATATTGATTAGCCATCACACAACATTTGAAAATCTACCCTATAGTGACGACATGATCTGTCCATCATAAAGTTGGGAGGACACTCCCACTAGGTCGTAAATTAAGGACTCTTTAACACAATTAAGTGCTTCAGAGAACTCGACTGAGCACAACTGTGTCCAGAATATTCCCAGACGTATCACACAGTCGTGTGATTGATGTTTCCAATCTCCAGTGGAGATAACCAATATCATTATGCCCCAAATTCAAATGATGTCATTTTTGGAACCATTCTGGGTAATAAACATTCAAAAGGTACATCTTTTTCTTCTACTTCTTCTTCTTCTTTGATTTGCAGCAGATCATGCAAAAGAAAATATCAAAATCTTTATTTAAATCGTTATGCGATGCAAAATGTTATAAAATATAGATGTGAAACGTGAATTCAAACATCCTACTCAGTGACTACTTTAACACGTGTTTGTTGTCCTTCCAAAAAATGAAAACCTGATAGATTTTTTAATTGTACTAATTGTACCGTTAATTGATTCTGTGCTGTATTGTCGTTAATTCTTGGCAGCTTTCACTCCTCTGTCCCTCTCTGCAGCACTGATGAAGCTAATCCATGTGACACATTTTTCTTCTGATCAAATAAACATTGATTACGTTAAAAATTAACAAAGCCTTCCAGCTTCCAGGTCGCTCGAACTTGATCGCTGCCACATCCTCACAAAGTCAGAATCCACTTAGAAGTGGAAGCGAAATAGAAGACCTATTCAAGACAGCTACACCACGGCCTGCAGAAACCATTTCTAAAGCTTTGGAGCTCCCAGCCGATATTAAGCCAGCCAAGACAGTTGGCAAAAGTAGACTAGAAACACAAACAATTGCTTTCCCTTCCCCGAAGGCCTTTGACCTCTTCCAGTGAATTTAGTAGCCTATTTGTATTTCTTTTTGACTGCCTGCACTTTGTAGTTTTGTGTTTTGTTTGTGAACACTTTGGTTCAACCCTGGCTTTCTTTTTAAGGTTCTACGTGAATCGAGCAGAAAACCGCTAAACTCCATGACAGATGGAGATTGGAGCAACAGAAATCTGGACGCTAGCGGCTAGTGGGCTGCTGTGTTCTTCTCTAAACCGAGCGTCCTGCCGTGAGGTGGAGCAGAAAGGTCCTATCTCCCCCTGAATGAGGAGATAAGTCCCATATGTCCGCAGGGCAGGAGTCCACTGGGCTATCACCGTGACAACCCAGCGGACTCTCCCGCCTCGCCGACCAAATTAAACATTGATATCTGGACGGCCGCATGGCGTTCTGAGAAACATGCTAGCGTGCTAACTGTCATTATGGTGTAGTTCCATCCCTCCGTTAGCTGTCTGCTTCCATCCTTGCGTCGCCTCCCTGCTCTCCTTCTTTCCTTTGTTTTTTTTTCTTCACCTCAAACCATCTTTCATCCTTCAGTTCATTCTGTCTCTTTCTTTGTCTCGCTCTTCCGTCTCTCCATTCTCCTTCTCTTTTCCTTCATGACTCTTGCCTTAACCTTCCTTCCTTCCTTCCTTTCTCTTCCTCTTCTTTCCTTACTTCTCCTCTCTCTTCCGTTCTCTCTCTATTCCTTTATTTCTATATTTTTCTCTTCCTTCCTTTCACTCTTGATTTCTCCCAGTCCTCCTGCCTTACAGCCGCTGTCACTCCTCGGGCCACAGGGAGATGTGTCTCCGTCGCTCAGAGCCTCCAGCTCTCCGCCTCTGCCCGTAGACGAGGAGATGGGAGGTGGAGATTCGCATTTCAAATCTTTGCGGTCGCCGTTGACAGCGGTGGCGATGGCGCTTGTCAGCGACTGGCCTCTTTCTGCCGCCAGGTTCCCTTAAATACTCGCGGCGGGATGGTGAGATAATAGACCTCCGATGCTCGCTGAAGAGCTCGGAATCCAAAACTAAAAATACCCCGCAGTCTCTAGATTCAATTATATATATATACAGAGAGAGAACTGAGAAATACATGTACTAATCGTAGCTACGCATCATGACATAATCGTCTATTTGTTAACCAGGCATCAGGCTATTCAAAATACAGTTTGATAATGCACTGATATTAATATCGATTTAAAAACAGCCACCTTTGATCAAATACCGTCACGTACAATCGCATGACAGACACACGGCCATTTCAGAAGCCTCAAAACGACACTGATGTCCGGATGTTGAAGTCTGTGCCGGGGAAATGATCCACCATCATCAGTCTGTCTGTGTAAGTTTAGGTTTGAAAGTAATATCAGAGCAAGCCCTGAGACACGCCTGGGCGTATCTGTTGAAGCAGGAGTACGGCTGAATGGCGGCTAACTGAAGTAAGAAATAAAATCAAAGCCTTGGATGGAAGGCAGACCTTTGTGTTGTGGGGGTTATGGGCAGTGGGGTGGGGTTAACCGCTCCGGGTCATCAATCCCGCGGCCGCCTCTAAATCCCGTTAGGATCCGAGGAGGCCTGCCCGCTATTGGATTTGAAGACAGCTATGAAGCCCTCATTGAAGGCCTTAAAACATCATCTTTGTCTTCATCCACTAATCAATAGGTCTGACAGGTTGAAATAACACAATAAAGTAGATTTAGTAGATTTAGTCGGGCAGCCCAGTGAGAGAGAGAGAGAGAGAGAGAGATATCTCCTCTGGGTGTTGGTCCAAGGAGGACTCCGAGATGACACCCTGCTACGTTCTAGCAGGGTGCCCTGAAGGCATATATATTTTAAAACAAATCTTGGATTTATATTTATTTTGATTTCTTTTGGATAAAATACGTATTACATTTCAAACTTCAGAAAAAAAAACAGTTATTTCATTTAAAAGAAATCCGAGGCTATCGGTAGATATAGTTAGTACACATTTAATACTATATTATTATATATATTTAATAATACAATGTTTTCCTTCTATACATAATTTCCACTACTGGCTAGTCTGTAAGTTCTTCATATATAAGTTCTCTTCCTTTATTGTCGTTTACTATTTGACGAACTCTGCCCTCTAGTGGTCAGAAGTTGACGAGTGCTCCTTTCTGCTAAACGTACTACGTATTATTTCATCAATGGTTTCATTTTTTTGTTGGTTACCTTTTTTCATTTCCCAATGTATCTAATTAGTTGAGTACTTCGTTCTCATACCTTCCCCGCGAAAACCGTGATCGTATCCTTTTCTTATCTTACGGGAGTATATTGTGTCGCGTACTTCTGACACGTAAAACGTGACAGAGCGAGATCGCACCTGGCTTCGCTTTGTCAAACTAAATAACGTGGCGCGATGAGCTGCTACCCCGACTGATATAAGCCCATTTAAATGTATAGACTCGGTGTCGCTACCCCCGGGCGCTTAGCGTAGCGGCTCCCATCACAGAGGTTCTTCCCTCGGGGGTGCGTGGTGATGAACGCGCCCCACCAGGAGAGCTATTGTTAGTCCAATGAACAGACAGGGTTTGATTAAAGTATTTCAAACATCATTTCGCTCGCGGCGTGTAGCGGAGGGGCCCCCACGGAGCGCGCTTTACACCCCGACAAGCTCGGGCGGGGGCCGGTCTGAGGTGAGCCCACAAATCACTGGGATGCAGTCAGCGGGGGTCTCGCTCTCTCTCTCTCTCTGTATTCTCTCTCTTCTCTCTCCCTCCATCTCTATTCTCTCTCTCTCTCTCTCTCTACGTCTGTCTGTCTGCCTCTCTCGCTCTTATCTCCTTCCCTATTCCCTCGATCTCCTCTCTCACCGTATTCTCTTTCGCTCTGTTTCTCTGCCTCTTCTCTTCTCTCTCTCCCTTTCCCTGTTCTCTCTCTCTCTCTGTCTCTCTTCCTACTCTCTCTCTCCCTCCTCTCTCTCTGCCGTCTCCCCTCTCTCTATCTGCTCAATTCAATTCAAAGGGCTTTATTGACACTTGCACATTTGCCAAAGCACATAAAAAGGAAAATAGGATGCGATATTAGATTAAAAAAATATGATCTAAAAAACATATCTAATGTACGTGAAAAGTACTGTCTGTCTCTCTCTCTCTCCATCTGACATCCCTCCCTGTTCTCTCTGTCTCTCTCTCTCTCTCCGCCTGCCTCTCTTCCGACAGCGCTCCATGAGTCGTTAAATATTCATTAGCCGTTGTGTCGTGTTCTGGAGGTAGACCCCCCCCTGATGGAGGTGGTCCCCCCCCCCCCCCCCTGATGAGGGCCTGTGCTGGGGACTACAGCTCCCTGGCCCTCGGGGGGGCCCATGGAGCTTCAGGTGTGGTCTGGACCGTAGCATCGCTGTACACAACAGATTATACTATCATTAATGCGCTACAGTGGACGTCTTGATGGAGTTTACTTTTTTAATTTAGTCTCCAACATATTATTTAGTTGGGTCTGAAATACAAATACTGGTTTACAGGTGTTCGTAGTAGGCTCGATATGTTTTTCCTCTACGCATACTACTCTTCGATAAGTACCTAATTAAACAGAAAAGGTGCTGTTGTTCTCTCGGCTGTGGGTCGGGCCAGAGTCCGCGTGAGGCTGTACGGTCTGTGTTTGTGGTCAGAGGTAAGACAACGAATGCTCAAAGCATTGCAGGCACTAAAAAAAACATTCCAATAGAATATTAAACGCTGTGTTGTGTTGTTGTTCAATTCACTCCTGAAGTTGAAACTTCTTCGGGAGACCCTGAAAAGCTAAACCCTGTCAGACAACGCAGGCGCCAGGTATGATACATCCCTCAAGAAGCCAATATACGCTCACTGTAGCTGAACAAATGAAAAGGCTCTCAGGGTTTTAGAGAAGACCTTGTATAAAGCACCTTTATAGTAACCACTCCTTCAACCCTGACCCTCCAGCTTTCATGAACATTAAAGGTTGTTTTATGAGCTCACTAATGGCTTACACTGATACGGTGAGTTACTGAAAGTTATTTGCCGAAGCTCGGTCGTAATTTTCATACGTTTCTGCGTAAAAGAGGAGGCAAAAGCCAGGCCCATTTCATCTCCTCTCCGGCCCCAACTGACCGTTGTTTCCTTTCACGAATGGCTTCGCCGGTATTTTATTCAAGGTTCACCGGCGTTTAACAGACTCTCATCCGCCCGGCTGATGCTAGCGGTGCAGACTACAGTAAACATAGGACTGAGTTGAAGTAGGATTTTTTATTATCTGCAGAGAACACGGTGTGGAGGGACGCAACGTATTTTACTTCACTTCTACAGATCGTTGTAACTGAAGTTTAAAAAAACTTTACATTTTAGCTAGTTAGTTAGCTAACTGACTGAATTAAAAAAAAAAGTTTTACATTACATTAGCTAGTATGATATTTAGCTTCAGAATACGCAATTAGTTACAATCTTCGTAATCCTGTGATTATGGATTTATTTCTTGAACGATACTCATTTTCACTCCGTTAATTCTGCGCTATCGCCTCATAAT
The DNA here is from genome assembly GCA_900323305.1 of Trachyrincus murrayi. NCBI lineage: Eukaryota > Metazoa > Chordata > Actinopteri > Gadiformes > Macrouridae > Trachyrincus > Trachyrincus murrayi. Next base: position 17,696 of record OOFB01019206.1, read on the forward strand.
TAATAGCTAGCTAGTTAGGAGGCGGAGGAGGAGGAGGACGAGAGGGGGGGGGAAGGAAAACAGGTCAAACACCTCCACTGCAGTGAATCACCTGCCTAGCGGAGCAGCGAAGCGGGTCACGGCCGCTAGCAGGTTTTTCTGTCGGAGCAGTCGATGTGTGCAGGTCCGGTCGGGGGCCCCCAGAGCTCCACCGAGGGGCCCCTAGCCATAATGGAAGCGGACAGGATGCAAATGAGTTTTTAAAGGAGCCGGTGAAGCCTGGTAATTTCTCTCGTTTAGTGGTGCGCTGTGCTGGCCACGGTCTGTCAAGCCGGCCCCTCTGCGTTTCCCCGGGTTACGAAGGGCCAAATTCAACCCGGCAGAACTATGTTACTATGGCGATAGGGGGGGGGGGGCAGGGAGAAAACGCCCCGTCAAACGTCTCTTTGAGTTTCTGTCGTTTCCTTTAATCTCTTTATATCTTTCTCTTCGCGAACACGTTCCTATATAATTATCCATAACCCATCTCAGTTTTTCTCAGTCTTTTAAAAAAATTTTTTGGTCAATTTTAACAAAAACAATTAGCGTCGCTTTTCGGCCCCTCGAAACAACCGCCGCCGCCGCCGCCGCTAACGCGCTGATGATGGAACTCACCAGAGGTGTGTTGGGCTCACACGCCAGTGGTACTTAATAACTATAAGGGGTAATAATTATGTATGATACAGTGGCCTGACCCACATGTTCCCCAGCTCCAGCTGCAGCTATTAATGGGCAGCCATGATGAACAGGGGCAGTTAGCCCAGGTTTAATGGGACCACGGCGCTCGGCTGACAGTCAACCGGCCCCCTGTTGTGAGGTCGTCAGGACGAGTCAAGGGGAACGCTGGGGCCTCAGGCGCCGGAGTGTGTATGCGTGCGTGTGTGTGTGTGGGGGGGGGAGGGGGGTGGGGTGCAGGCGCCCTGGCAACAGCAGAACCGAACCCAACCTTGGTCTCTCCTCGTGAAAAAAAAAAAAAACATCCCGAGAAAATATATCGGGAAATTGTAAGGGATGGCTGTGTCTCCACGTGGGGTTCGCTAGTGTTCACCGCCTAGTGTTTATTCATGCTGACATCATCAGGATCAGATTGATTATGGATTGGGGAAAAGTGTAAGGACTGGAAGAGTTGGGTGTGTAAATGGACTGGATTTATACAGCACTTTTCAGACCTGAGGCCACTCAAAACATTCACCCATTCACACACACGTTCATACACACGTTCATACAGAAGTTCACACACACGTTCATACACACGTTCATACACACATTCACACACACGTTCATACACACAGTTCTGCGATCCAGAACTTTATCAAGAAATACTTCGTTATTTACGCTAACAGGCTATATATTCATGTCAGCATATCATCATATATCTTATATTTTTTTAATACAGACAATCTTCATGTATTAATACAGACAAAAAAGCCTCTTACAGATCTGCGGTTTGTATTGTGCCTGTGAAGGCAGCAATGATTCAGTATATCGTCCATTGAAAATACCTGACTTATTATGTAGGCCTACACAACAAGTATAAATGAAAAAAGCAATTATCTTTTTATTGCAATAATGTAAGACAGAATGACAAAATTCAGTAAAACGTCTGAAGGCAACATTTTCACAGGGGAAGTGTACTTGCCAAATGAAGACAAACAGAAACAAAGGTGTTAGAATAGAGTCTTGTTGTTATGATCTGAAACTAATCCGGAGGAGGACTGTTCTCAAATAGAGCGATTCTAACACGTCGTGTAGGGGGGGTAGGTGATGGAAATATTCATGAGGTACTTGTCGTAAATACTTTGTCTTAACATAAACGGGGGATGCCATACCAGCTGAATCGTTCACAGAAATATAGCTACTCGACGTTTCTGGAACACAATCGTCTACAGGGCATTTACAAAACGGACACCCCCTAGTCTAGAGGTGGCGGTGTTACAGAGGTCTGACCCCTGACCCCTGACGGCAGGGATCTGAATTCACTGTAAGCCACTTTGGATACAAGAAAAAGGCCAACGGTGACTTTGTCCCCACACCGGCGGTCCATCACCTCACGCTAGCGGGCATAGCGCCTCCCCCCCACGCTAGCCAACACGTTGCCTGAAGAGCGGATGTTTCCCCTCGCGCGGCGTGCTAACCTTGGCACATTATTGGCCGGTCTGCTACGAGCCAAAGCGTTTTATAGGGTGAAAATATGGTCGACAGCGAGGGGGGAGGGTAGGGGGGGTGGGTGGAGAGAGAGAGGGGGTTGTGGCGGAGACTGCGAGCGTGAGGTAAACAGTTACCTCGCCATATTGCATATCGATCGACCGCGTGCCACCGTCAACGCACTTAATTAGATTTATATCGTAAGCAAAGATGGGCCGTATGAAAGTGGAATGAGCAGGTAAATGTTATCCATCACGGAGCATAATATTTTAGTGCTGCAGGAAGCAGTATTGGGATTCCTGACTTTCATCTTGGCTGTAAACGGACAGACCGTCCACACGCCTTCTGGAGGGGCCGCGGGCTGTCACGCTATCCTGACTGCTCTCTCGCTCTCTCCATTCTCCTGTCTGCTCTCTCGCTCTCTCTGTTCTCCTGTCTTCTCTCTCTCTCTCGTTCTCCTGTCTCCTCTGTCTGCTCTCTCACTCTCTGTTCTCCTGTCTTCTCTCTCTCTCTCCGTTCTCCTGTCTGCTCTCTCTCTCTCTCCGTTCTCCTGTCTGCTCTCTCGCTCTCTCTCTCTGTTCTCCTGTCTTCTCGCTCTCTCCGTTCTCCTGTCTGCTCTCTCGCTCTCTCTGTTCTCCTGTCTGCTCTCTCTCTCTCGTTCTCCTATCTGCTCTCCCTCTCTCCCTTCATCTCTCTCTCTGTCCCGATATCCCAACCTCTCTGTCTCTCTCTCTCCCTCTATCTCTCTCTGATGCTATGTCCCTATCCATCACTCACTCCTTCCAGCTCTCCCTCTCTTTGATGCTATTGGCCTTTCTCTTTCTCTCTGTCTCTCTCTCTGTCTGCTATTTGCAGACACTATTAAATGACACACTGACAGACTGTCACAGTAATGCATGATGACACACACACACACACACACACACAGTTTTATTTGAGACAGTGAAGTTATTTCTCCA
>OOFB01019209.1:4060-15434 GCA_900323305.1 Trachyrincus murrayi
TGGGGAGCTAATAAGAAGATAACGGCAAATATGTTAGCGGACCATCGATGTTTGTCTTTGGCCTCCTGACGCCCAGCGTGTGTTGATGTTGGGGTGTGTGTGTGTGTGTGTGTGTGTTGATGTTGGGGTGTGTGTGTGTGTGTGTGTTGATGTTGGGGTGTGTGTGTGTGTGTGTGTGTGTGTGTGTTGATGTTGGGGTGTGTGAAACACACATTACCCCTCTTCCTGTCCCACTCACACTCCACATACACAAATGCACAGACACACACACACCGGGACACACACACACACAGGACACACACACACACACATCGGACACACACAGAAACCGGACACACACACACATCGGACACACACAGAAACCGGACACACACACACACAGTAACAAACACACCAGAGACATGATTCTTAGTCCGGTAGGCCTCAGGATCAGCCAAGGCGGGAGTGTTTTCTGTTGGGGGTGAGGGGCGCACGGGGGTGGGGGTATGTGGAATGTAAAGAGCTGCCAGTATGGTGGGGTCTTTTGTTTCACTCAGTGAGAAGGTTATGATGCAGGGGGGGGGGGCGGGGGGGGCGCCCCCACCCCATCCACTCCCCAAGTTACATGTCTGGCTTTTTTTGTATAATTTCTTTTTTGGTACTGTCCCCAAGGAAGAAGCTGGCAAGAGCATCTCTCCCACAGGCTCTCTCTCTTAGAGGAATATGAAGAAATGAATGCTCTTGAGGGAAACTAAATAATTGGCTGGTAAAGCAAAGAGGGAGAGAGCGTTTGAGATCAGAGAGAAAAGAGAGAGAGAGAGAGACAGAGAGAGAGAGAGAGAGAGAGACACAGAGAGAAAGAGAGAGAGAGAGATGGAGAGAAAGAGACAGAGAGAGAGAGAGCGAGATGGAGCGAGAGAGAGAGAAAGAGAGAGAGAGACGTATGGAAAGATGAGGGGAATTTAAGACGGAGTATGCAGTTGAAGTTGTGCGACGGTCATGTGTATGAGTGCGGACGTGCGGGTAAACACGTGCACGCCCGCGCAAAGTCCACGTGCACGCCCGCGCAAAGTCCACGTGCACATGTGCGCACGTGGCGATGTTGAGCTGTCATTGTTAATGAGAGCAAGTGCCTATGATGTAAGGACAGGTGCGCACTGATGGATATGCAGAGAGACAGTTGAATACCATTACCTCTTCGTTGTTTGGTTTCCCCCAATTGTGTTTGTTTGTTTCCTTGTCTTAGCACAAGCATTGATCTACGGCGAGGATCGTTCCTTCCACATGAAGCACATTTATTTTTTCCGGCAGCGCTACAATATGCATATACGCACATTTACATCACGTTGTCGGCCTTCAACTTCAATGATTCAGAATAGAGTAGGCTACAGTAAACAAGACGAGCGGAACGTAATATAATATAATAGGATAGAATAGAATAGAATAGAGTAGAATAATATGTCGTGGCGTGTGTGTGTGTGTGTTTGTGCACACCTTTCTGAAAATGTTAACTATTTGAGAAAGCTTTACAGCCAAAAGGTTTCATTGGCCCTGCTGTTAACTAGTTTCAATGTGACTTACGGAGGATGAGGTGGGTGTAAAGCCATTCTGCTCGCGTTTTGACAGCACATTTCACACAAGAGCGAGATTTGAATGCTTTGCATGATTCTTCTTTTCAACAGACAATCACAGAATCTGCAACAAGCGGAAGACCCGACACTCGGCGGTAAGGATTAAGGCGATCAAATAGTCCTGTAGATCTGCATTAGATGGGCTTTTACAATTAAGGTTCAGTGGATTTCAGGTGCTTGAATGTTGACTGAAATGTTTTGACGCCTAACGTGAAATAGGTGTCTCTTCACCGGTGATGACTAAGAGACGGGAGGCCAAGACGAATGATAATTATTACACGCATGACTGCTGGACGAGTCGCTTCGATGCCTAACGAGAGATTAAGCCCAGTGCTTTGGTGGTTGCCTGTCCTTAGACCCTGATTGGGAAATCCACTTGAGTTTTTTAAGTGGATAACCTTTTTTTTTATGAGAAGCTGAAAGTCAGTTTACACGCGAAGGGTCAGTATATATAAACACTCATGAATTAAATAAAGGATAAGCACATCTGGATTTCACTTGTGCTATTGGAAAATGAATAAATCAGTCGGTTAGAATTGGGTCTCCTCCGGGACAGAAGACGATGCTCTTAATAATACATTACAGTATGCTTCAGATTCACACAATCCCGTATGAGGAAAAAATATAAAACCGGAGAGTGATAACCATTATGAATTGAAATACATTACAAATGCCCCAACCGTATAGGATAGCACCAAGAAAAGAAGTACAAGTACTTAACAAGAGCCCTACACCGCCGAGCTGTGGTCTGATAGCATAGACTTTAAAACAAGTTTCGGTCCTAAGATATTAGACTTGAGTTCTGCCGATGCTCATATAATTCAGGATTATATACGACTATATACGCTGACGACGGAACGCCGTTCTCCACGCCCCCAGTTACCTTTAGGTCTGACGCGGCGATGACTTTTAACACTGTGCCGATTCAACACCAGCTCACGATGTAACGATCTGCTTAAATATGTAAATTCTACGAGCGAATGAAACGCAGGATGTGTGATTATGGATTAAAGCCTAAAGCCCTACTCCTGGGTGTGCGGCAGAACACAATGATCCATTTGAAATCAGTAACCTTATCCAAAGGAACAAGGGGAGGAGAGTTCATCTTCACATCACAGGAAGTCATTTAGGCGGCAGGGGTTGTAATATCCCGTGCTATCCCGTTCAGTTTCTCCATATAACGTTTAGATAGCATATAAAGCCGCCTTGTTCAAAGTGATTGAGGATTTAGTGAGTCGGGAGGAAATGTCACAGGTGTTAAAAGGCAATTAGTTTCCCCTTCTTCGCCTTCTTTAACATAAGAGCATTAAACTTAAGCCATGCAAATGGAAGCAAAAATAATGGGGAATCGTATGTGAAATAAAAATGTGTTAATTTTAAGATACATAGAATAAACCGATGCACACAAGAACAAAAAAAAAATCACCGTCTATCATATTTGTGGTTGCCGCGGTGACAGATCTCTCTTAATGAAAGCCAACGTGGACACCTGGAATGTCACTTCTGTTCTATAAGCAGGAGTCGGAGCGGCAGGAGGACGATGGCACGGGGGGGGCCAACACAACACAACGAGACATGAGACGGCAAGATGAAGAAAACAACACTAATGGTGTCGGGATCAGATTTATTCCAAAGAGGCAGCGGGAGGAGGGGGCAGAGGAGGTGGAGGAGGAGGAGGAGGAGGAGGAGGCGGAGGAGGAGGAGGATGCAGGAAAGCAAGGCTATAGGATGATTCCTCCTTTGGTCCCCGACTTCCCCTTCCCCTGATTATGAAAGGAGACATGGCGTGGGGTCGAGGGTCAAGCCAAAAGGAGACAGCATTGTGTAGAAACTGTCACGCACCGCCACCTATTTTGACATGCACAGGCCCGTTTGTTGTCTGTCGAACATGCAAATTGGTGAGCCCGGGCTGTCATATGAAGGAGGGCAGATATGTGCCGGTTGGGAAAATGAGAGACCACCTGTAACCGAGTGAATGGGGAGTGATGGACAGGCATTCAGTCAGCCCGCTCGTCATCTCCCGTGGCCCGCCATTCAACCATCAACGGAGCCCAGCCTAGCCTGCCCTATACACAGACACACACACACACACACACACACACACACCTCCCCTACCCCAGTCACCACCACCACCACCACCACCAATCCCATCCCTGCACACATCTACATGCAAAAATCTATTCTTAATATTCAGAAGCCGTAAAAAGAGAGGAAAAATAAATATATACGAGGAGGAAAAGGTAAGATAGGGCGGGGAGAGGCGGATCACTGGTTGTGATTTCAACCTGCTGCCTAATAGGATCCCGCATGGAGACAGCTGAGGGTCAGACCTGGATAATTAGTCGTCTGTGCGCGAAACATCACTCTTCTGTAGCCAAAGGACACCACGAGGTGGCCTTCCAGCGCCCGATCCCAACGGAGGCCGGATTGCGTAACAAACAGAAACGACTAAATAATCAATGTGGAAAAAAAACCCTGATATGTATTCCATTATGACCTCCCAATGGTGTTAATCACAAAATAAGCAGATTAGACGCAGACTAACCCGGGGCCGAGATCACCGCATCATCCGGCTGTCCGGTAGAAACGTCCTCCCTTCCTCCAGCAGCTGACCCGGGCAGCCCTAGTTATCCTTATGATAGAAAAGTGTGTCAAAGAAACGGTGTAAAAGTAGCCGTCTTTCATCGAACCTTTCAATGATACTAATCTTGATCTCAAATTGGCATCTCAACTAACTACATATTTGAAGGATAATGCTACAACGACAAAAGGTTTAGGCGTGGGGGTCTGGACTTGTGTGTTAAGTTAATTGAACGTGATAGTCAGGATGCATCTAATACATTAAGTAGCTGGTCCCTATTTGTAACCAGCATATAATTATTCCACTACAAACCTTACTTGTATGATTATTCGACGCCTGTGTCAACCACCCGATTCCCGTCAACCCTTAGATAAACGGAGTATGAAATACACGTATGATGATGACAGATTATCATACAGTGTACGCACGCAACGGTAGTGTAGCTTTTCCAAGCTGGAAGATAAATCCTTTAATAAATAGGTTTTTTCTTTTTTTATTTCCATGTACTGTATCAACGTCGCCACCAAGACCAAAACGGTCAGGGGAGAACACAAGTCTGCCTTTCCCCAAGTCAATTTAAGCTAGGGATCATTACGCTTGTAGACATAAGCTAATCACGGCTGTACCGTGTTGTCAGTTCACCAGGCGAAACATTCTCCTTCGGCCAAATGAGCCATTAATATTGGGGGGCTTAGGCGTTCCCTTTAATGTTACAGGCCAGAAACTGTCCTCATTATATGATCTGGTCCAGTCAAATGTATTCAAAATGCCACCTTTATTACCCCGAAGGTGCTTTGCATATATTGAATAAATCTAGCGGATGCTCGGCGAGAATCAAACATATCAAAGGTTTCCTGTCTTTGAAGTGGGGGTAGTGTCTAATTCTAAAACAGATTTTCATGATAAATAAATACATTATTTATGAATCGTGGCCGAGTGCTGCGAGGAGGAAGCCGAAGAACGGAGAAAAAAAGGAAAACAACGCTAAAAATGCATGAAACATTTTTAAGCCGTGGAAATGTCAAGAGACACAAAATGACACAGAGTGGCGTCTGCCGACTGGCTAACAGATAAACAAACTGATTAGCATATTCACATTGGAGCATATGTTGTGCTCATTTGCTTACACGTCTCAATCAGAATAATACACCGTGCCGGAGTCATGTCATAAAAGTCTAGAAATATGTTGATGGTGATGATGAAGGATGAAAACGTTTTTTACTTTATTTCATTTTTTTTTTTTCAATTAAACTGACTATTCGACACCCTGCACACCCCGAGAGATACTTTGTCACTAATTGCCACGAGCAGAGTTTATGGAAATGGGTAAAATAGATTTAATGAACATTGTGGTGTCCAACCGCACTGAGTGTGTTTATACATGTAAAACATTTCAATATTTGCCAAACTTATTCCTTAAACTTTTAAAAACGCGTATTTGAATATCAAGTAGCGTGGGAGGTTGTAGAAGTGTGTTACTTGAGCTCACACTATATCAAACACCAAATATTTGGGATTATTTCGTTGTGGAGCTTCCCCAGAGCAGCAGGTAAGGTAAAGTAGGAACCCCTTCAAAGGCTATACTTAGCATTTTGGGGCGTAGGCTAGGAGTAATTGGCAGGGACGGGGGTTATTTTGTGTAATTGGCAATAGCAGTACAAGGTGAAGGCGTGATGGGGAATTGTGAAGCTGGTGGTCTTTTTTTTGTGTGTGAAATGAAATAGCTTCCAAAATGGACTATTACTTATTCATCTGTGCTTTTATCCAAAGTGACTTACAGTGAATTTGGATGGATGTTATTTCGGAGCTGGTGGGGGGTGTCTATGCCGTGGACCGTGGGGATAGAACCGACGAACCAATACCACTGCCGCTGACCAGACTATACTTCCCTCAGGTTTAAACACTGGTTGCATGGCCGTAGATGTCTCATCCTCACCGATGTGATGTGTTCAGGGGGTTTTTCATGAGCAAAAATGACATAAATGTCATATCTTTTTTTGATACAAATGTATTTAGTATTGAAATTGCAAGCGCTGCCCCGCCCCCTGTTGTTATTCAAGTGTGTGTGATGTACAGTATGTGACCGACTACACTAATAGGACCTGGATCTTTTCCACCGCTCGCTGTTTTTGTCACAGACTTTGCAAATGAAATATGCGTAACCTTAAAAATCATTAATGTGGACAGGCAACAGAAAAATCTTGAAATCAATGAAATGTAATATTTCATTGAGTGTTTTGTGTTTGTCATATATAGGCCTATATGTATATTGCTTTAAGAAATGCACATATATATAAATATAAAGATATATCCATATATCAATTCCTAAATAAAGACCTTGGATTTAACAAAGGAAGGCACCAATCTGCATGCAGAAGGCTTGGGTATATAAAACCAGGAAGTATTAAAGATATATATATATATATATATATATAAGTAAAAAGCACATATATCTATATATCTCAATATAGAGACAAAGCAAGGGAATTAATCAATTAGTAGTTTCGGTAAATAAGTGCAGAGGGTGAACCCGTCAGAGGTAAGTAATGGAGGTTCCCCACCTACACTAGCATTCATTTAACCTGTGAACCCCAAGGTTATTTCTGTTAGGAATTATGTTAGCACACACGGCCAGACACGCACGCACACACACGCATACACACACACACAAGCAGACACACACACACACACACACACACAAGCAGACACACCACACAAGCAGACACACCACACACACAAGGCAGCCTGAAGGAAGTATGATTTATGTGGGAAGATCCATCTTCATCATCTTGCCGCTCACCTTGGTCTCCATCAGTGTTAATTAAAGGAAGGTCAGTGTCAGCCGCTCCCGGCCAACTCTCTTTTACATAATAAATCAAGCGAGACTCACAAAGGGCCCTTGTTGACACAAACAGAATGCTGCTAGCTAACTAGCTCGCTGCACTTTGTGAGTCGGACGGAGGAGTCAATTTACAGCTTGCCAAGAATAACGAGAGCCGCAAACGTGTGTCTTTGTGAAAAAGAACAATAGCGGTAGGACAAAGGCATTTGCGCTGCGGAAACAGGGCTATTATAATAAATAAATAAGCCCCAGATGATATTGTGAGACCTGCATTGAAAATAACGCCGTGCCGATATGACCTAGGAAAGGGAAGGGAATATCCACGGTGAGGAAATGTTTTTCTCCGCAATACAAATCTTACATTTTCCTAATGATACACTCCGCTTGACATTCGACTGCAACATTTTTAGTTGCGATCCATTTTTACATTTTAAAGATAATGTGGGGAGCGATGGCATCTTAAAGTGTGCGGTGAACCCTAAGTTGTGGTCTATGACGGCGTGTCAACACATTTATCGTGAATCACGAGAGACCGAACACGACCCAAAGTAGCCATTATGCGGCAGACCGGACGCATGCTTTTATCCCGCTCCCCCGAAGCTGACAAAATGACTCAAAATTGACGTGCACACAATACGAACACACGTGTGACTCACAACAAGGAGGGGAACGACTCTGTCCGGTGAAATCCACCGACTGCAGCGCCCGGTCCAAAGCATATCCTGTGCATGCCTTCGGTCATACTGTATATCAACAGCAAACCCTCGCAATTAAATTGATTCCCGTTCCCCAAAGAAACAGGGTACACATGTTGTTGCATTGTGCACACACGATTTTCAAGCTTTTCCTGGCTTGTTGCTAGACTTGCATAATGAGGGGCCAATGCACTGCAGCCCCCCTCCCCCCACCCACCCCCCTTATCACAAACTAGCATGCATGGCCCCGCTGGTCGTCTCCCTCAGTCATCAAGCCATTGATGTAATTGAACCAGCCATTTGCTGTCAAGCAAGCAGCGCGGCTCAATAGCATGTGCTGTGAACACTCTGGACAATGAGAGTCCCGCACAAGCCCGGGTTACAGGCAAGAGAGCCTGGCCTTCTCCTCCGTCAATACATTTCAATTCCACTAATTGTCTGGAATTCATTAACAGTTTACTGTTTACCGGGACTGCACGGATCAATGGATGCAGGAAGACGAATGTAACAATACGTACGAGCGTTTTGGAAAACGGAAGACGCATTGGGAGGTATCGCTGGATGTGTCGTGTGTATTTCTAACTCATTTTTGGTGGCAGGAATTTAAATTTGAAATTATGCGGTGAATACAATTGAATACGCTCGTGTTATTTATCGGTGACTTGGAAATGTTACGTATAATCATCTGACAAATAATACATTTCGCACACACACGCCTTATCCACCAGCGCTTAATGGTGCCCTGCTAATCTATAAAATGATTTATACAATTATTAGTAGTGCATTATATGAAACTTTTTTTTTAGATATAATATGAAAATTACTATAATTTAGAAAGTAGTGAAATGTTGGCTGCACGCTCGCTCAAATAGCCAGCAGAGTTAACTCACATCATCATTAGGCCGCGTTATGTTCATCCCCGATGTTAGCTTTCACAAACAAAAGAAGACTAAATTCTGTTCTCCATTTTACACCTTGGTGTAAAGTCGCCATGACAAGTGACAACAACAACAACAACAACAACAACAGCAACAACGACAGCAGCAGCAGCAGCCATAATACCATATCCAATTCCTCCTCCCTATTCCTCCACCCCTTCCTCCTCTCTGCTCACCTTTATCTGATTAGCCCTGGCCTTGCTTTCTCAAAGTCCTTGTCGCCCTCCAACAAAGTCCTCAATGTCCCTGCGTATCTGCCTAAGTGAGCAGCCAGGGGTCAGGGGTCACTGCGAGCTGCCACTTCCCCTGTCACAGGAAACAAGCAAAAGGAGGAGAGGAGAGGAGAGGAGAGGAGCGCGGGGGTGGAGCGGGAAGAAGAGGAGGAAGCAGGGGAGGGTGGAGCGGAGGAGAAAAAGTAGGTGGTGTTTAAAAAGAAGACAACAATACAAAGGGAGACACTTAAGCTTCTTTTGTGTTATCTGGGGTTCTTCTTCTTTTCTCTCCCTCTTTTCTCTCCTCCCTTATTTCTATTCTTCTGATCTCGTTCTGCCACAAATCTGCCACAAACCTGCCACTGTGCAGAAGTGACCCGCAAACATAATTACAGTTTTTTGCCAACGCCATCGCGTGCGTGCGTGCGTGTGTGTGTGTGTGTGTGTGCGTGTGTGTGTGTGTGTGCGTCGCCCCTTCTTCTTCAAGACAAGTTTGTTGTTATTTTGTGTGTGTGTGTGTGTGTGTGTGTCCCCCCATCACCACCGTCGCCGCCACCACCGTCTCAGAATAACAATTCGAGAGAAATTGAAGAAAGAAAGAAAAAAAAGAAAAAAGCCGAGACTTGTATATAGTAATGGCTTTGTCCGCGGCCCCGTAAAACTTCACCGAGCAGAAAAACAGATCCTCGCGGCGGTCATAAAACACTACTTAGCGTGGCGACGACGCTGTGTCATCCATTCATTCGTTGAAAGAGCCAAAGCCGGGGAGAAAATAACTATTATCAAGAACCTTCCGCATGTGCAGTCTGAAACAACAGATACAAAAATGGCTGTTTTGTGAGACCCTAAACTGAAACTTATGCGACTGTTGAGTTATTTTTTTTGTTTTTTTTTACAGTACTACTTATCTCGACGGTTGGCCTGTCATTATGTTTGATGTTAGCTTATTGCCATATGCTCTTCTCCCCACTTGAGCATCCTTTGTCTCCCACAGACAACACTGAGGAGGAGGAGGAGGAGGAGGAGGAGGGGGGGGGGGAGGCAGCACCTGAACTGTGACCTCACTAGTATCGTACCAGTGTTTTGTTTTTTTTACGTTATGAAGTTCCAGAATAGCTTCGAAATAACGATATATAAACGGAGCGGCCGCGGTGGCCCCTTTCCGGCACCCTAGTTTCCCAGGCCGAGTAAAACTAGAAGAAACCATTCACAGAGAACCGCATGTCCGCAACCCCGGTGGCTCACTGACAGGGAGGGAGGGAGGGAGAGAGAGAGAGGGAGATCCACCGAATTATCCCATTAAGGTTAGTTAAGTTAGGGTATAGTTTGGTTGTGTGTAGGTTTGGGCAAGAGATTGGTGTGACTGAGGTCAGGGCAGCGATCACAGCAGCTACTGACTCTCTCTGCGGTGACAGAAAAGGCCAAGTCACAAACACCACGAAGAAGACGAAGATATGCTGTGAACTTGAATGGATTTCGGTGGCTGGCACTGGAGCATCTTCCTCTCCACACATCAAATTTGATAGCGTAGTAAAGCTATGTAAACTTTAAAGAGCAGTGTGCACGTGTGCATGTGTGTGTGTGTGCCTGTGTACTCGTGCGTGCGTGTCTGTGTGTGTGTGTGTGTGTGTGTGTGTTTGTGTGCCTGTGTGCGTAGTGCATACGTGAAAACATGTGCATGTAAAAAAAAAAAAAGTATCCAAAAAGTAAAATTGTTCTCACCTGTATCCGTGTTGGAGGTTCAATGTAACTTTTTAAGCACACAGTCACCACAATCTGTCATATCGTACGCATCATTGCATGGTCACCATACCCTAAAGGGACCTAATCGTCCCGGTGCAGGAGGCGGTGGAGGGAGACGACCTCCACTGCATACCAACGCATGGTATGTGGCATTTAGCGGCGTCCAGTCTCTCCCTGTATAAAAGATCTGCTAAGCAGGCCTGCGTTTCAGGAATCAACTAGGGGCAATGGTGGAGAAAAAAATGTGCGTTTCCCTCGCCAAACTTCAAACTATGCACAGACAGCCAACATACACACCCAACATCACCTGATTTTAACTGGTGAGTAAAACAAAGTTTCACGCCCCCCGACCCCCCTTCCACACACACACTTAAAATGTCAACACAGCAGGTACTGTAGAGTATGGGGTTTGTGTTATGAGCTAAAACCATGTGACTGCACTGCCCTCACATGGCCTGTTGAGGTCAATGCAGAAGACAGCCCTGGTTTCTCCCCCCTCTCTCTCTCTCCTCTCTCTTTCTCTCTCTCTCTCTCCCCCCCCCTCTCTCTCTCTATCTCTCTCCTCACCCTCGTTCTCTCTCTCTCTCTCTCTCTCTCTCTCTCTTTCTCGCTCCCTCGTTCTCTCTCTCCCTCGTTATCTCTCTCTCTCTCTCTCTACTCTCGTCTTTATTATGGAGGACATATTACTGAATCATTATTCTTTACAGTTGAGCATGTTTGGGGTCAGCTGTTTGGAGGCCTCAGAAACGCATG
>OOFB01019210.1:0-13507 GCA_900323305.1 Trachyrincus murrayi
TCTCTTCACATATCTGCCTCGCTCCGTCTCTTTCCTCACCTCCTCTCTGTCCGCCCTTCCTCCTCTCTGCCCACCACTTATCTCCCTCTTTTCACCTCTTTTTATTTTATATTTTTTCTGTCCACCTTTCCCCCTCTCTCCTCACTTACCTCCTCATTCCTTCCATCTCTCCTAAGCTCCTCTCCTCCTCCTCCTTTCCCTGTGCCTCCTCGCTCTCCCCATACATCCTCTCCCTCGCTGTTCATCTTGAACTCTCCTTCTCCTCCATCTTATTGTCTTTAGTCTTCCTGTTGTTGTTGTTTTTGTCTCACTCCCTTCTCTCCAGTGAGCCAGCGTTCCTCTTCCTCTCATCTTCTAGGAACCTCCTCCTCTTCCTCCTCTCACTCTGAACAACTACATTTGCGCCAGCACCTCTGACACCCTTAATCCTTTCCTATTGTCATTTATTTGATCAATTATATCCAAACCAAGTCTCACACTACTGTCATCCATTATACATCAATTATATCTCAACTGAACCACATTGAAAGTCCTTCATGGCAGATGTTCTGGTAAACAAGTAAGAAGCCCCCCTGGGTCCTGGCACACAGACCTTTTCTCAGGCTCTGCAGAGCTCTAAAGAGCAACCACGCGTGGAAACTCAAACCACCAAGATGGCGCCCGCTCTGGTGAAAAGCACTGGTCATTGCAAATACTTCCTTCTGATTGGTTAGAAGTTGTGAAGTCACTGTTTTAATGTGGCCCAGAAAAGGCTGCTGCATTTGCAATGACACGTGTTGCACCGTAGTTGGCGCTGTCTCTTAGCCCAGTGTTGGCTTGTCTCTGTAACTTGGCGCTGCTGACAAGAATGTAGCTCCTGGGTGGGGCTGGTTGGCTAGCAGTTAGCTGGCTTGTTGTAAGGCTAGCTGGCCAGTTGGCTGGCTGGCTCTGCGGGGGCCAGCCTGCAGTGGCGCCCGCCCCCGACCTAGCCTTCCACCACGATGGACGCTGCTCAGAGCGTCCATCTTGGGTTTTGATGTGAAGCCCCGTCGGTGTCGACCACTCCTTTTTGAGCTCCTTGTATTTCTCTCTTCCCACCAACAGAACAGCTCGATCCTGTCACATGTGAGTTACCCTCTCTCTCTCTCTCCCTCCACTTACTATTCCTTCTCCCTGCTTCGGACGCTCTCCTCTTCCTCCCCGGGTGCCTCCCTACAACATCACACCTCCCCCCCCACCCCCCTCTCCCCACACTCCCATCATCACCCCCACCTCCAATCACTCCCCGTCCCCCGCCCTCCTGCCCTCGCCTCAACCCCACCCTCCTCCTCCTGCTGGAGCGTGCTCTGTGGCCTGGTGTCTTTAAGGTCAAAGGGCGTCCCGACTTTTCAGCCAATCGGAAGTACGCAGGAAGTTTGTACATTGAGTGCATCGGTGGCGGCTGCGTGTGTTTCTGCTGAAAGAGTGCACCTGACAATACTAGGATGTGTAGAAGGGGTCGGGTCAGAAGGGAATGTTCATGGGATGTATTTCGGTCAAGAGGAAATGTTGTTAGGAATATGCCTGGCGCACTCTTTCAGCAGAATCTACTGCTGTTTGTGTTGGATCTGCGGTGTGCTGTAATGTGTGTCCATGTTGGTTCCGTGGTGTGCTGTTATTTGCAGTGTTTCTGCTTGTTTTTCAGGAAACTGAATGTTTTGCTTGACCACTGTCTCTGTTCTCAGACCGAAGCCATGTTTATATACACGTGTGGTTTATCAGTGAAGGAGATCTCTGATCAGACACTGTCGTACCATGACTCTGGGGATATAGGTGTTTATGGTGAATGGGGGATGCACCGATACTGGTATTGATAACATATTGATTTGATATTGAGGTCAAAGGAAGTGTCGATATCTAAAAATATCTTCGATCAGAAATCTAATGCTCAGAGCAAGGTATTTTTGAGATATTAATCTTAACAGATTCTTATCTAAATCAAAACATCCTGCCATTAGTCACCCTTAACGTCATTGGTCCAGGGTTTCTGTTCTCCATTGTTCGCATTTTTGAATTTTCTTCCCAACACGTTTGAAGCAGTCCTCTTATATTAGAACATGGCAGAGTGTGACTGTTCCCTTTTGATCTTTAGTGAATCAACGTCAGTTCCATCGGTGCATCCCTCATCTTAAAATGAACCCCTGTGATTGGCTGTAACCCGACACCAGCCTGGAGTCTGTTGGGTTCTGTAGTTCTTTAGAAATACGATGAGCTGGAGCCTCGGGTCAGCGGGCCTCATAAACCATCTCCAGCATCCAGCCCAAGGGACCGCACCAAGCCACCACGTCCAGATATATGATCCCTTGCTCCTTCTGTCTCTCGTCTCTTCTCTATCTCGCTCTCTTGTTCTTCCTCTCTCTGTCTCGGTCTCTAATCTGTCTCTCTTGCTCTCCCTCTCTCTCTGTCTCTCTCTCTAATCTCTCTCTCTCTCTGTGGCGATGGGTGTCTCTTAAACCGTCATCCCCTCGTCCTGCACACACCGTGTGTTCATGGAGCAGCTGTCAGATGGCGTACTGATGTGTTTTTATTGGACACGTACGACTCATCCTCTGCCAGGAGGAACTCAACAGCACTATTTTCTCAAGCGCTTCCACCTTGCTCATCTGCCTTTTCTCTGCTAACATCCAAAAAGCTGTCATTATGTACAAGCTGTTCCCATGTGAGAATGCAATCAATCAGAGAACATAAAACCGTGAACTATATTTCCTGTGTGCTTGTGTGCGTACGTGTACATACTTGCGACATCCTTTTTTGTTTGTTTGTTGTGTTGAATGTCATGTATCCGTCTCTGTGTTGAATGTTGTGTGTCATTGTTGTAATATGTCCTGTTTATGTTGAATGCTCTCTGTTGGTCCTCACCCCCCAGTCATTTCATACGGGAACAATTATTACACGGCGATGTCAACACGGAACACAATGAAGTTACTCTGCAGATAACCAAACGCAGATGTGTCCCTTCCCCGGCTGTACAGCGATGAGTCATTTAGCTCCGCCCCCCCCCAACCTGACCTCGCCCCCCCCCCCCATGTAGACCTGATCATGGTGGTGATTCATATCTGCTGGTGTATAGCAACAAGATCCCTTCCTGTTTGTCATCGTTTCATTTTTTGTCTGGGGGCGGTGGGTTGAGGTGAAACGGCCCACCGTCTTCATACGTTATTTTTTTTCTCTCCTGCTGTTCTCTCCGTGTCCACCAGGGGGAGCTGGAGAAGCAGCTGCTACAGGCCAACCCCATTCTGGAGGCGTTCGGAAACGCAAAGACAGTCAAAAATGACAACTCCTCCCGATTCGTAAGACTTCTTCAAATTTGTCTTGAATCAGGAGAACCTGGAAAAGATTCTCAGTTTTATGAATCGGACTTAACATCTTGTCGTTCTTGTGATAAACCACATATTTTTCCTGTTAATTTTCCAGGGAAAATTCATCAGAATCAACTTTGACGTCAATGGCTACATCGTCGGGGCCAACATTGAAACCTGTATCCTTTTTTTAAATGTAATTTTCATATGACCGGCTGGTCACTCACACACACTCAATACAGTCTGTTTACTGTTATATCAGAAGATCTATCACAGTGGCTCCAACCTTTTTTAACGTCTGAAAATCCTTGAGTCCAACTTGCATCTGCTTCCTCACACATAATGAAAGATTTTCCAGGGAGGGGAAGATAATCCAGCTCAGAGAACACATGTCAGGGGGCGGAGCTAGCGGACGAGATGAAAATAAAAAGGGTGTGGAACACTATCCCAAAGATCTAAATCATTAGTGTCAATGGGAAATATTCAAAACGAGATGTTTAGTTTATATTGTCTTTTATCAGTATCTGCCACGCAACCGAGCCCCATTCTCGGTATGTCCAAAGCGTTTAGAGCAACGGCATCCTAATTTGGCGTTTGTGAGATTAGTTTTATTTTTAAAAATATTTGAAAATGTACTTTGTTTGAAGCTTGCCCCAATTTAGGGGCGGGATCCACATAGCAAATCCCATCTACGTAGAGGATCTCACATCTGCTAACTTAACCTAAATGGATAAATACAAGTAGACCGGAACGGCCGACACATTTTGCTAGGCTGTTAAGCGGTCGGTGCGGTATCTTCCCCTCCCTGGAAAATCTTTGACATAGTTTGAACCCCATCAGCGTCTGCCGGAAATATCCCATGTCCCATTTAACCTAATGTAAATTGCTCCTGGCGATTTAGTTGCTTAGTAATTTGCCCGTGGCTGTTTGCATGTACTGGACTTTTCAAAGTGGCACCTTCGAATAGCTATAGCTCGTATGTCAGTAACTCCCATGACCCCTGCATACATATCAGGCGACCCCCCCCCCCCCCCCTATAAGGTCCCCACACAAAGGTCAGGAAACGCTGGTGTAGACTGACTTAAATGCTCCGTTGAATGTTCTAGAATGTCTAGATGGTTGTATAGTAAAGTGTAGACCTTGACTGACCTCGAGACCTGCTGGAGAAGTCCCGTGCCATCCGCCAGGCCAAGGACGAGAGGACCTTCCACGTCTTCTACTACATGCTCACTGGAGCCGGGGACAAGCTGCGCTGTAAGAGACTCGCCCACCCGCCACCGCACTGCAGAGGGCTGTGATAGTGGACTCTTATCGTTGGGGTTAAACTGGTGCCGTCCGGTGCCGTGGATGGGGTTAAACTGGTCCTGTGTTGCTGGGAGTGGTGTGGATGGGGTTAAACTGGTCCTGTGTTGCTGGGAGTGGTGTGGATGGGGTTAAACTGGTCCTGTGTTGCTGGGAGTGGTGTGAATGTACTGTGTTTTACTGGTGGTGAAAGTCAAATTTGTCTTTATATTTGAACAAATGCATTGTGACTTGTCCTTCAATGAGCTTTAAAGGGGTCTTTTTTCATGTCTTTATCCTCCATTTTAACTGTTGTCTCTGTCTCTCTCTCTCTCGCTCTTTCTTTTAAATTGTACATTTTAATTGCTTTATTTGCATGACAAAAATGTGTTTTGCATTGCCAAGGCATACAATTAATACAAATAAAATACAGTAACAACTGTTGGAAAATAAAATTCTCTCGCTCTCGCTCTCTCTCAGCCGAGTTGTGTCTGGAGGGCTACAGCAACTACCGGTTTGTGTCCAACGGTAACCTGACCATCCCCGGCCAGCAGGACAAGGACCTCTTCACCGAGACCATGGAGGCCATGAAGATCATGAGCATCCCAGAGGACGAGCAGATCGGTTAGAACACACCACTTTATTATCCACGCAGTACCATCAACCACACATAGGGGGCGACATGAGATGATATTTACTTTATGAATCCCTGGCAGGAAGCCTAGTAATGCATGTTAATAAGTGATACAAAATGATAATGAGGTACAGATAAAGATGTCTGACTTGAAGCTTGATTTAAAAACTGATTTAAAAGCAAAAGATCTGAATGTTCAGACACGCATGGCCATTAGCTAGTTCGCTAGGCTGAAATGGAGGTTAGTGGGTTGTTGTGCCTTCTCTTATGTGTTGTGTTCCTGTGCAGGCATGCTGAAGGTGGTGTCCTCGGTTCTCCAGCTGGGGAACATGACGTTCAAGAAGGAACGCCACACAGACCAGGCCTCCATCCCTGACAACACAGGTACCACTACCACCTGGCTAGAGAATATTAACATTGACCACCACAATATCCCATGTTTAAGAATCTAACTATCTCTGTCTTTCTCTTCCGCCCCCCAGCTGCCCAGAAGGTGTGCCACCTGATGGGTATGAACGTGACTGACTTCACGCGGGCCATCCTGTCCCCCAGGATCAAGGTGGGCCGGGACTTCGTGCAGAAGGCTCAGACCCAGGAGCAGGCGGAGTTTGCGGTGGAGGCGCTGGCCAAGGCCACGTACGAGCGGATGTTCCGCTGGCTGGTGATGAGGCTCAACAAGGCCCTGGACAAGACCAAGAGACAGGGCGCCTCCTTCATCGGCATCCTGGACATCGCCGGCTTCGAGATCTTTGAGGTGAGCTACAAGTGTGTGATGTTGCTCGCGGGGTCTCTCTTGGGAAAGAGGTGCTTGTTTTACAACCCTCCTAGATGAGCTGGTGACACGACGGCCTGATGGAAGTGTCCGTGGGTGAAACCTTTCTGGTGGTAGTTCCCATGATGCATTGCTTTCCTCCCAGGTCCTTGCCACATCCAAACCCTTACGAAACATAACACTACATAACATAACTTAATACATTTATTTGATCTTGATTCCTTAATGTTGTTATTTCAACCTTTTTTTTTTATACCTAAATCGAACCATTCTTTAATACCTTCATTTACAAACCTTTATCTAATGGCTACTTTTCTTGAAGTTGATTTGATCTGTTTATCTTAAAGCAAGCTTAAAGCTTATCTTAAAGTGTCGTGGGAAGTTACCAACGGAAAATATGCTAATATTTGCTATGCTAACCAGTGACGCTAACGTCAATACATATCCTCTCTATCTCCATCTATCCATCCAGTTGAACTCGTTTGAGCAGATGTGTATCAACTACACCAACGAGAAGCTTCAGCAGCTCTTCAACCACACCATGTTCATCCTGGAGCAGGAAGAGTACCAGCGGGAGGGCATCGAGTGGAGCTTCATCGACTTCGGCCTGGACCTCCAGCCCTGCATCGACCTCATCGAGAAGCCTGTGAGTTCACCAGTATCAATCATACCCCGGATTAGTGTTGTCACGGCTTTGTTTTTATTTTAAACTACGGTGCTACCGGTAACCGCAGTGTTCTCAGAAGAACATCCACCGGTGTGAAAATGTCCACACCGTTGAAACACTACCCGAGATGTACTGGTTCTTCAACAGTAACGCCTCTCAATCATACCTGAGATGTACTGGTTCTCCAACAGTAACGCCTCTCAATCATACCAGAGATCTTCTGGTTCTCCAACAGTAACGCTTCTCAATCATACCAGAGATGTACTGGTTCTCCAACAGTAACGCCTCTCAATCATACCTGAGATGTACTGGTTCTCCAACAGTAACCCCCAGTGCCGTGCTTCCCAGGTTTTTTTGTCTAATGACTATTTTTAGGCCTGAACATTTACGACCCCACCTTCTTCCATTTCTATGTATCTACTTCCCCACACATCGTTTTAACCCAACCAACATCTGCCCGTAATATCAATGTCCCAGTGAACCAGTCAGTTTAAAACTAAAAGCATCTTTACAATAACTTTTTCAAGGCAATATGTTTCCATATTATTTTATGTTTTGAGAAATAAATCTTCCTGGGGGATTCCTCATTATCCAAGTCGCTCCATCCTGGTCTTGTTAGCTGGATCTCTTTTGTTCCGCCGAGACAGTCCTGTTCTCATCACGGTTCTCTCCCCCCCCCCCCTCCCCAGGCCAACCCCCCTGGCATCCTGGCCCTCCTGGATGAGGAGTGCTGGTTCCCCAAGGCCACTGACAAGAGCTTTGTGGAGAAGGTGCTCCAGGAGCAGGGCAGCCACTCCAAGTTCCACCGGCCCAAGAAGCTGAAGGACGAGGCAGACTTCTGCATCATGCACTACGCCGGGAAGGTCAGCCTCACCCCCGACTCACCCCTTCCCAGACTCACTCTCCCCTCTCTGACACACCCCATCGCACCCCAACATAAAACCAGAACATAAAATGCAACTGCAGAAATGTAAATGTACAATGTATACAAGATATGAAATGTAAATGTACAATGTATACAAGATATTAAATGTAAATGTACGATGTATACAAGATCTAAAATAAAAATATATACATTATAGATAATATACAAAATAAAGTGTGCAAGTGGCAATATCTATGCCGATGTCAATATGCATATAATACAAATAAATAAATATTAAGATTAGGTTTCGTTGAGCCTCGTCTTCTGAGATCGTGGCTCCATCTTCAGCGCAGGGTACATGTGCTGTTTCAATAAATTAAAATGTTTTATATAGTTTAGTTCATGGCAAGCTTGTCATGCAATACAAAATGCTTGACAAGAACACAAGAAATACAAGAAGAAAAAAATCCGATACATCTGAGAGGTAGATGAATTTGTCTTAGTGAGGTCCTCCCCTTGATCCCCTTTAACCCTGTCCTCTCCAGGTGGACTACAAGGCAGACGAGTGGCTGATGAAGAACATGGACCCTCTCAACGATAACGTGGCCTCGCTGCTCAACCAGTCCACCGACAAGTTCGTCTCCGAGCTCTGGAAGGACGGTAGGTTCAGGCCCTAGTTCCCCCCCCCCCCCCGAATTCTGGGGACGCCACAGCCACTCTGATGAATACATGAACACCATTTACTACACGAGTACCATTTAGTATATGGACACACATGAATATCATCCGATACATACCATTTAATACATGAATACTTATACCATGTATACAATTTAATACATTAATACCATTACATTTAAATAATTAAATTATGAATATATATAATACATGGACACATGAACACGTGACTATATGAAGACATTAACAACACATGAATACATGAAACCTTCATGGTACCTTCTGTTTCTCTCTTCACTGTCTGCCGCCTTACCTTTGTTTCTTAACCTTTTGACCTTTTAACCTCCCTTACCGCGACTTCCATCCTCATCCTCCTCTGTTGGGCCCCGTTCTGTTCTGTTTTATTTCATCCCTCCACGGGGCCCTACTGGCCCCCAGGGATACTGAGTTCTCAGAGAGCCTATTTCTACAAACGCTTTCCTATTCTGCACTCCGACTCAGGTGACCCGGGTTTACTTTAATGTATTTACCATCATCAGTGTCTTCATCACCCTCAATCCCATCCTCTTCATCCTCAGTCCCCCCATCTTCCTCATCCTCAGTCCCCCATCTTCCTCATCCTCAGTGCCCCCATCTTCCTCAGTCCCCCATCTTCCTCATCCTCGATCCTCGATCCCCCATCTTCCTCATCCTCGATCACCCATCTTCCTCATCCTCGATCCCCCATCTTCAGCAGTCTTCCCAGTGCCCTATAACACTTCTCTTATGTCGTGTGTGTGTATATATGCTCTCTTCTCCCAGTTCTACTTAACTCATGTTTTCAGTGAATACTGTCCATCTGGTCTCTCTTTACCTCTAGTTAATACTCGTCTCTCCTTCTCTCCCTGTGTAATAGTGTGTTTGGGGACCCCTGGTGTTCATGGGTACTACAACAATGGGTATATTCAACTGCATGGGTTTGGTTGCGTAATCACCAAATAAAACTACATTTATGTCACCTTTTTATATTGGAAATGTGTATTTTCAACATAATACAAGACTCAATATGATGCTCACTTAGTAGTCATCTCTCCACATGCAAGGGATTTGCAGTGATGTTTACGAAGTGCACGCAGAAATGTTTCACATGACTTGCATTGAACTCCTTGCGATGACTCCTTGGCATGGTGTGACCCTGCTCTACAGCGCCCCCTGGCTTCACTTTGTGTGTTGCGTTTCCTCACGTTTGACTGTTGTGGTTTTATTATGAATCATGTCCTCGGCACGTTTTGCAGGAAGACACACCAGTCTTGGTAATTTGAGACGTGTCCTGGTTGAGATGAATCGACATAAGATTATAAGGACGGTTTATGCTATGTTTTTTTAAAAACACTGTTTACAACGTGCTGCAAAACTCTGATAAGATGCTTAAGAAATGATTTGAAAGTGATGCAAATTAAATAGTATAAGTATGATTTCCAATTTTTATTTAAAAAAAAAACCCCACTAATAAAAAGAGGTCTAATAGACTAATGAATGCTTGTAACGACTGGTTTCATGATTTTAAGAACCCTTTATTTTAACCCTTTATTAATCCGGCAGGGGATTAATTCAGGTGTTAGAGCTGCAAAATAGTTTGCGTTTGTCCAGATTTCACCGTCATCTCCGATCTAACTTGACACTTGTCCTGTCTCATTGTCCCCCCCCAGTGGACCGCATCGTGGGCCTGGACAAGGTGGCTGGTATGTCTGAGATGCCGGGGGCCTTCAAGACCCGTAAGGGCATGTTCCGCACAGTGGGCCAGCTCTACAAGGAGCAGCTGTCCAAACTCATGGCCACCCTGAGGAACACCAACCCCAACTTCGTCCGCTGCATCATTCCCAACCACGAGAAGAAGGTGCTGGTTCATGGCAGTATATTGGATTTAGTCCGTTACCGTGTGCAGTATATTGGATTTAGGCTGTTAGCACTGACTAGACTAGTACGGGTAGTGACCCCAGGTGTGTTCCTCTCTGCAGGCAGGTAAGCTGGACCCTCACCTTGTCCTGGACCAGCTCAGGTGTAACGGAGTCCTGGAGGGAATTAGGATCTGCAGACAGGGATTCCCCAACCGCATCGTCTTCCAGGAGTTCAGACAGAGGTGACCCACACACACACACGTGAAATAAATAAAAAACATTGACTTGATATAGATCAAGATCATACACAAATGTATGCACACACATAGTAATGGTTGTATACACACACACGCACGCACACACACTGCCAGTCCAGTAATGAGGTGTGTGTTTTCCAGGTATGAGATCCTCACTCCTAACGCCATTCCCAAGGGCTTCATGGACGGCAAGCAGGCCTGCGTGCTCATGGTACGAACACACACACACATCTTATGTGTTATCTTCTAACTGTAACACCTAGTTTAATGTTAACGTATAGTAAATGTCCTAACTTCTACATCTAGCTCATGGTATGGTTAAACAACTATTTGATATTATATAACTTGCATCTAATTAAATATACATCTGTAGTGATATATTTACTTAATTTACTAACTTTAACATTTAGTTTGTTATATAACCAAAGCGATATAATTATTGATTATATTGATTAGAATTATTGATTGTGATATAAATATGAAATCTAGTTAATGATGGAACTATAACCTAATTCTAAAACTTTAATGGTCAATCACCAGCAGTGAGTAACAAGATAATCTCCTCTCTCCCCGGGCAGATCAAAAGCCTGGAGCTGGACCCCAACCTTTACCGGATCGGACAGAGCAAGGTCTTCTTCCGGGCCGGAGTCCTGGCTCACCTGGAGGAGGAGCGAGACATGAAGATCACTGACGTCATCATCAGCTTCCAGGCCTGGTGCCGTGGTTACGTGGCCCGCAAGTAAGATCCTCCCCCGCTCCAACAGTCACCCCTCCCCCGGTCCAACTTGTATACAGACTTCTCCCGTGGTCATTTCCCATGATGCACTAGAAATGGTAGTTTGCATTTCGGCTGTTTAGGTATAATAAGTTGGTTAATCACGGACAGTAAAAAGTATGATCTACAATTTGTAACTAACTAAAACTAACTAACCGTGTACATTCTATAATTTCCGGTTTCACTTTGAAAAGCATTGCGGTGTTTATTCTATAATTTCCTCTTTGACTTTGAAAAGCATCATGTACATACACTAAACTGTATTTTCTGTATCATGTTTTACTGTGAAAAGCAGCACGGTACAGACACTAAACCTATGTGGTCACTTCCTCGCAGGGCGTTTGCCAAGCGGCAGCAGCAGCTGACGGCCATGAAGGTGATCCAGAGGAACTGTGCCGCCTACTTGAAGCTCAGGAACTGGCAGTGGTGGAGGCTGTTCACCAAGGTAACCACCACCCGGGGGTCAAGGGTCAAGGTCACCCCTGGGGTCAGACCCCGACCTTAATACTGCTGGGGTCCCTGGGCCGTACCGCGACTTTAGTGCTATCTTATCATAAAAGAAAGATATTCTGACACAGATTTGTAATGTTCAGTTGTGTTGGGAAGATATGTCCTACGAACGAGTACAATATAAACAAATGTCTTTATGGATATTTATAGATCGTTGTGTATCCTATAGAATTCCTTGGATTCTCAGTGTCATGTAGAGCTTCTCGTGTTTACTGTTAAAGTTTTTCTATATTGCCCAGCCCTCATCCATGACGTCTCATCTCTCAAACTCTTTGGTCAATTTAACTTAATGCACCACTCTCTGTCTCTCTGTGTGTCCTCCTCCCTCCCTCTCTCCCTTCCTCCTCCCCCAGGTGAAGCCTCTGCTCCAGGTGAGCAGGCAGGAGGAGGAGATGCTGGCGAAGGACGAGGAGCTGTACAAGGTGAAGGAGAAGCATGTGTATGCTGAGCAGCAGCTCCAGGAGATGGAGGTCAAGCAGCAGCAGGTGAGATGAAGTGGCACAAATGCCTCACTGGCCACTAGAGGGCAGCAAGCACGTCTACTGACGTGTCCCTTTGGACATTCCAGGTTTGATTTTAAAGCTAATGGTAGGGTAGAGAAAACGCTCACAGAAATGTTGAGATGAAATACTATTACACTGTTAAAAATATAAATTTGAACACTCTCCACCTCTCCTGTGCTTGAGTGCTTTTATACTGTACTACGGTACAATTCCAAGCTACTTTATCCTTCACGTGATTCGTTCTACATCGGTAAACGTTTTAACGATAGAGAATATAATAATAGTTTGTGGTCGTTTTTGGAAGATGTTTTTGACATGCGTGCTCAATACAATTCTAAACAGCAGTAAGTACAGCGTGTCCGTTCCCCTCTTGTCGTCTCCGTGCAGCTGAGTGCGGAGAAGCTGGCCCTGCAGGAGCAGCTGCAGGCGGAGACAGAGCTGTGTGCAGAGGCGGAGGAGATGAGGGCCCGCCTGGCGGCTAAGAAGCAGGAGCTGGAGGAGATCCTCCACGACCTGGAGGCTCGCGTGGAGGAGGAGGAGGAGCGTGCCACCCAGCTGCAGACGGAGAGGAAGAAGATGCAGCAGAACATCACAGTGAGTGGAGGGGAGGGGAGGGAGCAGAACATCACAGTGAGGGGAGGGGAGAGAAGGATGGAGCAGAACATCACAGTGAGGGGAGGGGAGAGAGAGAGGGAGGGAGCAGAACATCACAGTGAGGGGAGGGAGGGAGGGAGGGAGCAGAACATCACAATGAGTGGAGGGAGGGAGCAGACCATCACAGTGAGGGGAGGGAGGGAGCAGAACATCACAGTGAGTGGAGGGAGAGAGCAGAACATCACAGTGAGTGGAGGGAGAGAGCAGAACATCACAGTGAGGGGAGGGAGAGAGCAGAACATCACAGTGAGGGGAGGGAGGGAGCAGAACATCACAGTGAGTGGAGGGAGAGAGCAGAACATCACAGTGAGTGGAGGGAGAGAGCAGAACATCACAGTGAGTGGAGGGAGAGAGCAGAACATCACAGTGAGGGGAGGGAGAGAGCAGAACATCACAGTGAGTGGGGGTGAGGGAGCAGAACATCACAGTGAGGGGAGGGAGCAGAACATCAGTGAGTGGAGGGGATGGAGGGAGGTAAAGTGGCTTTACAACATTCAGCTTCTGTGTGTTTTCCTGTATTCTGTCTGTCAATCTCTCATGTCTCTCCATCTTTGTCTCTCTCTCTCTCTCTCTCTCTCTCTCTCTCTCTCTCTCTCTCTCTCTCTCTCTCTCTCTCTCTCTCTCTCTCTCACACACCCACCGCCAGGCTGTTGCTCCATCTCTCCCTCGCTTTCTTCATCTTCTCTGTGACACTCCATTTCTCTCTCTCTCTCTCTC
>OOFB01019213.1:0-21972 GCA_900323305.1 Trachyrincus murrayi
AGAGAGAGAGAGAGAGAGAGAGAGAGACGCACACAAGAAGTGAGAGCAAGCGAGCGGCGCGTAGAAATTCGAGTCTGGTGTGTTCGGCTTTTTCCTTCGAGAGAATTCGTAGCCGAATTCCTTCCGCGTCCGGTGTGTTCGCGGCCTGACTCTCTTGAAGGTTCAATGAAATCAGTGGGAATACTAAGTACCACTGCTGACATGAACACAGACGAGAAGGCGGGAGACGGGTCGTCTATTCAGAAGAATGGAGAAGATGGGGGAACAAGTGATGTTCCAGCTAAAGAAGTACAAATAAAGTGTTGCTAAACATTATTCTGTGAACCAAAGGAACTCCGTTGCTACTAACACTGTTATTGCTTTACTTTTTGTTATTTCAATGTTTGACTTTTTTACTATTCATTGTAAGAGTCTCCTTAGCATTAAATGATTAGTTTGCTATTTTGGACCCAAAGGCTTATTCTCAGACTGTCTGGCATGATTCTAGAGTGTAGACACCAAAAAGGGGGGTGCCCCTTTTTAGCTTGAGCCTCTGCCCCCTAAAATGTCTGCACGGCCCTGGTAACAGTGATAGGTCTACTACTCTTACCACTTACCACAGGTATATTAGGTAGGATATACCTTGATGCACTGGTTATGTAGACCAGTGTTTTTCAACCTTTTTTGAGCCAAGGCACATTTTTTACATTAAAAAAATCCTGCGGCACACCATCAACCAAAAATGTTACAAAATGACACATTTACAATGACAATTTAGTCTCTCGATTTATTTATACTCACTCAGTGTGAAACCTGGGCCTGTTTAGATGAACACAAAGCTGATATCCTGACAGGAACTGAAGAAAGGCACACACGAAGCTCTTCCTCAACAGCTCTCAGTCTCTCTCTGTTTTTAGTTTTTATAGCAGTCAGCTCACATAGATATGTTGTGGAAAATGAGAGCAATGTCGAAATAGCTCTGTTTGCCAGAATGGGGAACTCCTTGGCAGCAGTCAAGGAGTTCCCATCAACTCATCAAGTTGCAATGCAAATTTCCCACGGAAAAGATACGCATCAGTGGGAAATTTGCATTGCAATTTGATGAGTCTATGGACATTAGTGGACATGCATATCTATGTGAGCTGACTGCTATAAATTGTCATTGTAAATGTGTCATTTTGTAACATTTTTGGTTGGTGGTGTGCCGCAGGATTTTTTTAATGTAAAAAATGTGCCTTGGCTCAAAAAAGATTGAAAAACACTGATGTAGACCATATAATATTGGCCTTGTCACTTCTTGCCATGTTTTTGATTCTGTGTCTGTGGCTCGGATCCATGTGACACGATTGGAGTGTGTTGGGTCCCAGGCTCTTGAGGGTGTGTTGCACTTTAAAATGACACATTGGCTTTATCAGCTTATGCCAGCCATGCGTTGCACCGATAAGGGCGACGGGCACATCTATGCTTGTGTGTGTTTACTTTTTACGAACCGGTGGCCCTCATCCTATGTAGCTATTTTAGCCTTATTCATTGCATGTGTGTCTGACAACAGCAAAGACTAAACACTACAAAATGAACATACTCATGAATTCCTCCTAGAGTCTTTGGGCTAGTCGTGTCGGTCACAACAAATCCTTGTTGGTAGAATGAGATAAATTGCTTCATTATCTTGAGTATGAAGGGAGCAGTAAAGACGTAGCTGGCGCGTTTGGTTGTTTTTATCAGAACGTTGGAAGAGAAGTGAGTGATGAAGAGATAGAGGGCTGAGAGGACAGCTGCTCGAAGGAGAGAGGGACGGGCAGCACATGAAACCCTAAAAGTTCAACGGCCTCAGAGGATGACATCCTGAACAGATGAAAGAGTTGGTCGTCTAGCTGCTAGGAATATGAGTGAGAACCAACCGGAACATGAGGTAGGAATTTCACTAAACTGCTGTGTTTGAAAGTGATGGCCAGGAGGCTTGTATAAAAAGTAATTTCATTGTTTGCATGTGTCATGTGCATGCTTTTAAATGCACTTATAAAATATGTATAACTAGACTGGTACTGAAGTTGTGGTGCAGACCTTGGCTGTCACTCAACTGGTGTCAGTTTCAGTCACCTCAGAAAAATCCATGAGATCTTTACTTTTTATCTCAATACTATGTAATAATTGTGATTATTACGTTTGAACCATTAAGATAATAAAGTCACAGTATAAATGATAGTTGATATAGATATGCCTACGCCACAGCAATACAGATCTATAACCTTAATGGATCGACATACAATTTTGTTGACACAGTTGCATCCTCGTTTCCCTCGTAGCTTCTGCCATTACCTCAGTCGTCATTCGCTCAGCAACCACCTCCCAACCACCCCCAAGGTCGTCATCAGGACCAGCTGCGGCAAGACCTCAGAACCCAACATGGACTTCAACAACATTCACCGTCCGAGCCAGGCTCCAGCTCCCAGAACAGGCACCAGTCCCCGATCCAAAGTCCGAAGTGGACGAATCATCGGAGGCTTCTTCTTCTTGTCCTCTTAGGTTCTTCGCTCTACGCCATCATTCTGGTCTTGATTTACTACGGCCAACAGAATGTTCAAACACAGAGCAAAGAGAGTACACAGACTGAAAAGGGTAAATGTTGTCCTGTGTGGTCATGTGGGCTTCTCTAGTTCCACTGATAAGAGCATGGCATTAACACTGTTATGGGTTTGATTCCACTCACAGTACACCAAAAGGCATATTTATTCCTATTTGAGTATTAATATTGAATATTGTCTTACTTACATTATATTGCAGTTGTCCTATTTTCTTTCTTTTTTCCCCCAGTTACTCAGTGTCTCTCCCAAGTCTGTCAGAGGGCCTCAGTCCGGTTATCCAGCTCTGTTGACCCCTTCACCCATCCCTGTGATTACTTCCTGTTTACCTGTGGAGCTGACAGACCCTCGCCGGCCACCAGGGAGAAACAAAGAGGCAAAGGCCTTCCCTTGGACTTACAGAGACAACAGAAAAGAGAAGTGAAAGCAGAGATGGAAACAAAGAAGAAAGAGAAGAATCTGGATGGACATCTGAGTGGAGAGAAAATACTAGACAGAAAGACTGCACTGATGCAGTATCTTCAGGAGGCTTTGGGTAAGATTATTTAATTATGTTCTTTTACATGGTTTCCATACTACACTATCCTGATCTCTGCCTAGTTATCTAGCATTGAGAATGTATGATTTGTTTGCTATTTTCTTGCATGTGCTAGAAAAGCACTGAATTCACAGTGGACACACGTTTACCAACAGCCATTGTGAAGGGTGCTGTGGGAATAGGATAATGGAGGATTCTAAAGAAAAGCTGTTTACAAGACATTGAAGTATAGCAGCTCTTTTCTGCCCTCTATGGTCAAACATTAATTAATGCAGCTTTAAAAGAGAATGACAAATCTCTAGAGGCTACCATTATACTATTATATTACTTTTGTAAATGTGTTATCTTTAAGTCTAAATCTTGCTTGACTTCAACCATCTGCCAGAATCAAATAGCAAGTCTGGTTCAGCAGTGCAGAAGGCTAAGGATTTCTACCGTTCCTGTTTGGACACCAAATCCATAGAGACTGCTGGGGTGGAGCCCTTCCTTACACTAGTCCAGCAGGTGAGATGGTTATAGGGTCATGGAGATGTTTGCACTGTAGTTGCTGTATTTGTGTGTATTCACATGTATACACCATGACTTGCTCTCAGCTGGGGGGCTGGGGAGTATCAGGCCAGTGGAACCACAGTGATTTCAACTCCACTCTGAGCATGCTCATCAAGCAATACGCCTCTTTCCCATTCTTCAACCTCTATGTGGGGAGAGACCCCAATGAGATTACCCGTGGGACCATCCCGAAATACATACAGGCCAGTACCCCGCAAATCATGTGTGCTGGCTGGAGAAACGTGACTACGTACGTAAATACGCAGGTTGTTTTTGACAGCTTTGAACTCTCTATTTTTCAACAGATAGATGAGCCTGATCTGTTAATCCCCACCGAATGGAACAACAAGACGCAGAAGTCTATCGCTAAAACTCAGGTTGACAAATAGTCCCGAGGAACATCTTTGGCACAAGCATACTATTATTTGTGTTGTACACGTCTGTCCTGCGAGTATGTCTTGATGGTACAGCCCTTTTTTCTTCTTCCACATAGACGTTACTGCCATTCTTGGCGTTATGCCAGAGGTACCTGGCTCTGCTCGGGGCTCCTTCTGGCAGCAGCATCCTTCATGTGGGCGTCTTCATCGCTCTGTCCTCTGAGCTTGCCGTGGCCACATCCCCTCTGTCATATCGCCTACTGAACGGCCAGCTCTACCAACGCATCACCGTCCAAGAGCTGGAGGTATACTCGCCGTTTGGACCTCCTCCACACACACTCTTAAAGGTGCTGTAGGTAAGATTCAGTAGTTGCAAAGAGAAAGAGCAGAAGAGAGCCCCCTACGTTTCTCTGCCATTGAGAAGTGTTGCATTCACGCGCCTGTGATTAACAGGCAAGATGGATTCCACAAACCAATCAGGAAAGAGCTGCCCTGAATTCACTGTTGCTGTACAATGTCTGCTTGTCATTTGTGTCCATACAGAATCAAGCCCCTGTCATCGATTGGCTGGGCTGCCTGCAGGCAGTGTTCCACCCTCACCCCGTTAGGCCAGAAGACCATGTGCTTCTGCATAACTTCCATTACATTGTGCAAATGTCCAACGTCATCGAGAAGTGGCTGAAAAAGCATGAATTAAGAAGCAGGTATTATTTTGTCTCCTTCCAACAGACATATCGAACATTTCAATTACAATTTTTTGAACTCTCTGTCCTTCTGCCTCCCAAGTGGTCCACTCCGCACCTTCATGTTCCTCAACTTATTGCACACATTCACACCTGCGCTAGACTCCCGCTTCAGAGAGTCGGAGAGGAAGTTTTACATGGCCCTGGGCAACACTGAACCGGTAAGTCAACATCATCGTCCTATTCGTCCACCAGTGAACATGTTTGTAATGACAATAAGATGAGTAAACAATTAAGATGCTGTTCATTTACAATTGGAGGTTTGTTGTACATTTTTGTGGTTTCCCCATACCAGGAAGTTCCGCGCTGGAAGCATTGTGTCACGGAGACGGAGAAAGGGTTTGACACTGTCCTCACCCACATTCTCAGGGACATGGCTACACACAGGGAGGTGAGGAGCCCTTTCAGTACCCATTGTTTCCAGAAATATGCAATTATATTATATATATTTACAAAGTTCACTGACCTTTTACTTACAGGCAGAGGAGATGCTGGAGAACATATTTTCTATCTTCAAGACCAAATTCAATCGTCTCCATTGGGGAGATGACAATTCTCGACTGTCTGTGATGAAAAAGGTAAATTGACACCACAATGAATCCATCCTTATTATTGAAACTTAAATCTGCAAGTTGAGACGTTTCCTCCTCTGTAGGTCCACTCTCTCACACCAAGACTTTGGACTAAAAGTGAGAACCCAAGAGAAGCTGAACTTGACCTACTTTTTTCCAAGGTAGAATTTTGTTGTCAGGGGTTTGAATACATAAAATTACAGAAAGAGAGAGATCCGTTTGTACATGTTAAGAATTAAACTATAATTGATACAAATATTGCTTCTTACATTTTGTTCACATTTTTGGTTCTATAAATGTATAGACAGACTAGAAGGTTTTACAGCAATTACTTGATGAATTGTATGAATTAAATCTCTTCAGGAAGTTGAGTCCTAACTGTACTGACTGACCCTAACTCTTTACTTGTATTTAGGTGACAATCAGCACACGCAACTACTTCTCAAATTACATCCAGCTGCTGTCTTTGCAGCGACAGAGACGCAACCGACTCTTCAACCAGACCGAAGAGGTCGACATGTGAGTGGTCTATATTCTCCAACTTCAATTCTAAATTCTATAAATGTCTATATCTTGGTCTTCTAAAGTTTTCAATGTATGCTTCTTTTCAGTTTCTCTGTCAGACCATTTCTCTCTGGCAATGAGGTTAGATTTCCCATGGGAATGTTTGTCCCTCCATTTTTCCATGCCACCTATCCCAGGTAGGAAAACATTCTCCAAAAGCACTCACCCAATCTTCATCTGTTTTTAGCCATATATCTATTAATTTATATATATATTGCATCTTGTTTTCTTGTTTTTTAAGGGCCATGAATTACGGTGTTTTAGGTATATTCATTGCCAAAGACATCTTCCATCTTCTTCTACAAGACAGTAAGAGTCTCATGTATCCACTTGTATATAAAAAAAACCCCGTACTGTACAAATTCAAGGATATCATGACACCTTAGTGCAATGACTGCTGACATTCCCTACAGACTACTCCCTGAGCACGGCGGTGACATCGATGGCCGAGTGCGTGTGGGCCCATTACCTCATGGCCACCGGGAAGTCAGACGGAGGCAACGCCACCACAGTGCTCTCTGCAGTGCAACAGCTTGAGATCTGGTTGCAGTATTCTGCTCTGCATGTGGCATTTCAGGTCGGTAAATAAACACACACATTATTATTATTATTATTATTATTATAGATAGAGAGACATCTGTGGGTTTAGTTTTTAATACATGATGTGCTCATCTGGACTGTGTCTTCCTCTTCTCTAAGGCTTATCAGCAGAGTCTACAGAGACAGCCAGATGATACCTCTCTATTGAATCTCTCTCACACACATCTGTTCCTCACTTCATTCGCCCAGGTATCCCAGTAGAAAATAACCATAAACTGTTATATGTTCTATATCTTCCTCACTTTCACCTTTTTTATGCTGTCCTCTGGTGTTTTATCATCTTTCTTTCAGGTTAATTGTGATCCTGAGCCATATGGTGAATTCATGCCTTTGGAGCCCTCTTTCTTAATAATGGTCCTCTGTTCCACATCCAAACTGTGTCCTGCAACCCTGGAATGTCCCTCAAAGACTCAACTGCATTCATTAAATGCATGTTTACCACGTTCTTCTTAAAGAACATTAAGTCCACATCAATGATTCTCAGACAAGAAGCCATTTTTTTTGCTAATTCCATTTGCTGCTGAAAATAAGATTATTGTTGAAATTGTCTGTAATGTCATCCTATAGTTATAAAATGAGAACGAAAACTTGGAAATCTTCAAATGTTGTATAATCTGTTCCAGATAAATGTATAAATCTTCCAGATAAATGTGTTAACCTTATTAGAATAATGATTATATGGTAAACAACAGTGTACAATGTAAATGGTAGGCCTATGGTTAGGCCTACGTTGTTGTTCTGTAGATCTTGCTGCTTCATAACAGATTTAGGAGTTATTTTTCATTAAAAAATAACCATAGCAACGTCTGTCGTTTTTCGTTTGTTTGTGTTTATTTTTGAATGATATTTGGTAAAGGTAAACATTTTTAAACCTCTTCAGTTCAGTTGCTGCCTAACTGTGAGGGCCGCGGGTCTACTACATTGTTTAGATTTTTCATCCTGTGAAAATGGCACAAAAGGTCAACACTGAGTTTACCCAAAGGGGTAGAAAAAACGTCTTTATCAACCCGAAAGGGGTCACGGAAGAAAAAACCATCGAAAAGCGGTTAAATCTCCCGGTGGAAGAGGCCTTGCTAAAGCAGTGTTTAAACATTTGAGTCATCTGCTGAAACGTATATCTACGATTAAAAAAACCGACAAAGGAACGAAAGGGACCGACAATGTAAGTAAAAGTAAATTAAGTGGCGGATACTCTTCCTTCAAGACAAAAGTAGCCCATCCAGAATTTGGGTAGGATACCTTTGTCTTGAAGGCGAATGTTTCCTGTGATTCTACGTCTTTTTTACATTTAAGAAATATATATATATTTTTTTATTGTTGATTACTAATATATATATATTTTTATCTCGCAGAGACTCCAGCTCGCAGTCCCCCCGGTGTCACAGTGCAAGCACCTCGGGAGCGTCACCATTACAGAGCTCAAGCAGGTGCTGGCCGACGGGGGATGTGGCGTCACCAAGACGTCATCACCAACAACCGCGTGAGCATGACAGTGATGGGCTGGTTGCAAAAGAGACCTTACAACCAAGGAGCTGGGTCATACAAACTCAACAAGATGGTTATTATACAGTATATCTATAACCTCAGTTTAGTTTATTATTGGAGTCAAACTGTTCGAACAGTGTCCTTATCCTGAGTCCGTTTTCTTTTAAAGAATTTGGCAGGTGAGAAGAATGTTAAGACGAAAGCTGTGAGAACTACTAAAGGCACAGGACCTGGTCCCAGAGCTGGGAAAGCCATCACACCTTCCAAACCAGAAAGCAAGTCAACCCCAGCCAGAAAGCCACCCACTAATGGCAATAAACAGGCAGGCAAGCAGATGGGCAGAAAAACCATGCTGGCAGCCAACGCAAAGAAACAAACAGCCTGAAAAGGAAAGACAACTGGAAAGGCTAAAAAGTTAACCCGATGACTTCTCAAACAATGCATTAAAAGGAACATTCAAAACCAAAAATAGCAGTTGAAGTTTAAGACTAATTATTACTACTGATATGGGTGCATACAAAGTTAAAATGGAGTTCTTTTTTAACCTCACCTGCCTATATACCAATGTGACCTATAGCCTATACCAAACATATTTACAGTATAAACAGACAGGCGACAGAATGAAATGACACACAGATCTCAAATGTTTAGCAGTTTAACTGTATATTGATCTACAGTCAGTCCAGAAAGATAATAAAATAGTACAAAAGCAACACATCTGCCAAACAAAGTGGAACTCTGGGCCCACATTACATGCAAGTATCTCTGATGGTCCATGGCAGCAAAGTGGCCGTGTAACGCCACGTATGATGTAGACATTATGCCTAAAAGAAACATGTCAAACTGTACATATTACAATTCATGACAAAACAGGTTATATATCCATTGTGTGCATGGTATCGGTTAGAAAGTGGATGTACATTCCATACAACAAGTCCATCCCAGGGTTATGAACATGTTCAAAGAGTGGGGCGGTCATCTCTATAGGTTAGGACCAGAAGCTGCTGGTGGTGGTGGTCTTCCATGTTCCTCACAACACACCCCAGACCTCCTCGAAGGCAGAGCACATCTTGGAACAGGTCAGCGCAGCAGACAGCGGGTAGTTGCTGATGGATACCGTCTTCTCTGTGTAGTCCACGTTTACCTAGCAGCAAAGACAACAAAAGACAGTTTACCACCAGGAATAACAGAAAAAAAAGGATAAGACTGGCGTAATTCTATGTTTTTCTTGCTGCCGACATCCCCCATCTTCGAAACACAACGTCTAATGAAACAGTGAAGACCTCCCACACATTGCAGCGAGGACTTGTTATAACCAAAGCAACTGGACTTGTCCAAAAACACATTAAAACAACAATGGAAGTCTAACACAAAAGCCATGCCATACATCCACATTATGCTACACAGTATCTGTGAGTAGGAGAAAAAAACAACATTGACGGTTTGTTTAATAGGGCCAATGAGTTCATGAATGAAATATTCTGTTCCTACTGCTCCATGTGCAAAGGCTCCAATCACGATGGCTGCAGGACCCTCCTCGGGCACCACGGTGCGGGAGCACACCGCCTCTCCGGAGGTGAAGGAGGTGGCGATGCGGGGGCAGCCCGGGGGGAGGTGGTCCGACACCGGGTTCTTGATCATCCGTAGGAGACGCTGAGAACCGTCAGCGGCCCTCACACTGAGCTTGTGCAGCAGCTGGACTAGGATGGAGAAGAGTCGCAATGAGAGGATTAGCAATATGTCATGTCAACACTAATCATGCAAATACATACATTTACCGTACTTGATCATGATCATTAAATTTAATATAGTTACATTTATTTAGTACATAGACCTTTACATGTTACCGATATTCCACTTCCTATTTTATCATCTAGGATTAACAAAATAAGTTGTCTTATCTTAAAAAGAGGGAGACAAGTAGGGAGGGGATGAAAAAAAGCATTTACAATATTCCATAACATTCTGCAATGCCAACAACCTTACCCATGAGTCCACAGAAGCGATTAAAGGTTCTTGGGATGCGGGTCTGTGGGTTTATTTCTATCAAGGCATTCCTCTCTGTGTGGATGTAGACCTGCAGCAAGCCTGCTCTGTTCAGTGGGCTGTCCATCAACATCAGAAGACACTGGGGAAATGACATTGAGAAAATGGGTTAGAATGGGAACTGATATAGCGGATTGAGTGATAGTAGTATTAGAGAATATTTAAAGAGCCATTACCTGATGAGTGATGTCTGGCCTTATTGTTCCGGGGTCCCTGCCACTTTTTATAATCATATTTTTATGCTGGTCACAGTTCATTAACTCAAAAGTTTTGCCAACCTGTAAAACACAACCAATACAGTACCATTACTAAACAACTCGTTTTGGTTCTCTTTGAACAACCTCCTGAATTTATTTAAAGAGCAGTTAGTCACTGCGCACATTGTAGTGTATTACAAACCCACCACCGCGGGAGTGCATTACCTTTACAGTTTCTAACGTCGCCCCTTCCAAGATGACGACTAACCGCCTTTCTGCCATGCGATCATGAAGACTACGCATATGTTTGGCTGGCTTTGGTTCATATTCGTCCAAATGTTCAAGACCACGCTTATCCCCACTGCGGGCAGCCATCGTGCTTTCTTTTTGCGTCGCAGAGTTTGGCGTCACATAGAAGAAGTTCGCGCGCACACGCTCGTGCACGTCATGTTCTCCACGTGTGTGTGCCTGAACGCACGGTCAGGCGTGTGGTCAACTCTACCGCTGCGTGTAGAGAACGCGCCGGATATACTACTGCAACGTGTTGAGAAAACTCGCATGTGTTGATTTCTCTCTCCATTACCGCACAGATCGGATGAAACATTAGAAATATCGGTGAGTATCTGAACATATTTTAGTAAACAAGCAGGAAATACAACAACAGTATCGCTGATGTTATTTATTGGTAACGTTTTCATGAATTCCCTGCGTTCTCGTCTTATAATTCTCGAGCAATCGGTTTAGCATCCCACGTTTTGTTAAAGACATTCAATTGAACGGTGTCAAAACTATACTTCCATGGTCAAAACTCGTTGGTGATTGGTCACATTCCGACTGAAGTAATTACAAAATAAATATAAAAACTATATATTGGTTGGCTAGGCTAAACCTTTCATGTTAGAGACTGGTTAATTTGTTATCCCCCCATTCCCTTATTGTTTTTTACCCTTATTACTTTTGTAGGATACAGCCAGCAACAATGGGTAGGAAGTTGGATCCCACTAACCAGGTGAAGAGGGGGCCAGGGAGAAAATCCAGGAAGCAGAAGGGGGCCGAGACTGAACTTTCCAAGTTTATCACTGCTGGTAAGTAATACAATTAGTGAGCTAAACGACATGACATGATTGTGAATGTTTATGATGGGGATGTATTTCACAATTTGCAGAAGAGAATGAACCGAAGCGCCTGACGAGCAGAGCCAGGAAAAGGTAAGAGATAAATTACAAAAACACAGTAGAAATCTAAGATTTACACAGTTCCCCACTCTAAAGTAGTCTTCATTATTCACAGAGCTGTGAAAAGAGCACAGGACCCCAAAAAGACCAAAGATGTTCCTGAGCAAAAGCCGCTGAAAGGTAATTTTTTGGGATGCTAACCAGTTGTAGTTTTTGTCAGTCATTCCTCTACTGTTCAGCTTGGTAAACTCCAATTGACCATTTCATACATCTGGACGAGCGGTAGTTTGACAATTTCTATAATAAATAAAACATGTCCATGGCTAAAGCTTAACAGATGTATATTTGTTTAGAAAACCAGGTCCTAGTATCGTTAATGTCAAATAATTTACAAAATATATTTATATATATATCTTCTATAAATACCCAAAGGAGCCATGTGTGCCATTGGTGTTCTCATATTCTCTTTTCAAAGGATTCACTGATGAAAACAAGGAGTGGTTGAAGCCAGCCAAGAGAAAGCGCAAAATTGATACGCCTGAAAGTGAGGATGACAGCGATGAGATGTGGGAGCAGGAAGACGATGAGGAAGAAGAGGTGGAGAAATTGGGGAAAAAACAAGGAAAGAAAGCAGTAGCCGCTAAGATGGCAGAGAAAGAGAAGGAGGAGGAGGACGACGACGACGAGGAAGACGAGGACATGGTGGACGACTATGGAGCAGCCGAGGAGAGCAGTGGTGAAGAAGCAGAGGGAGGAAGCGATGAAGAGGAAGTATGTGAATTATTACTTCATTTCTGCTGCTTTATTGATGAATGAAACCCTTCAGAGATTGGACCATTTATGTAGTTATGGCTGTGAGTGTACAATGCACATTGCAAGTGTATACTATGACTAGAATGCCTAACTGATTGTTTATAAATCATTTTAGCTTCTTCCCATCGAACGAGCAGCCAAGAAAGAGAAAAGTATCAAGGAAGCCATGGGAGTAGGGAGTGACGATGATGATGACAGTGAAGATGAAGAGGCTGGTAAGAGCGAAGACGCAGATGAGGATGATGCGATACAAACCAACATCGAGGAGATGGATAAGTTCAGACTACCTGGAGCAGAAGAGCGCGCAAAGGAGAGTAAGTTGCCAAAAATGTCTGCTCTTAATTAGGTTTTTAACCCCCCCAAAAAGTTCATGCAAAGCAAGTTTTAAAATTATTTTTAGTTGATTACGTGGCTTCTTTGTTGTTTCCTGT
Source organism: Trachyrincus murrayi (assembly GCA_900323305.1). Classification (NCBI taxonomy): domain Eukaryota; kingdom Metazoa; phylum Chordata; class Actinopteri; order Gadiformes; family Macrouridae; genus Trachyrincus; species Trachyrincus murrayi. Next base: position 12,652 of record OOFB01019213.1, read on the forward strand.
AGGCGTCATTCCCCTGGACTTACAGTCGATCCACCACAGAATTAAGGAAAACGTTGACGTGCTGACTCACTTTGCCACCAAGCGGGAGGAAGGGAAAGACCGAGCAGAGTACATCTCTCTGCTGAGGTCTGACCTCTGCACCTATTACAGTTACAATCACTTCCTCATGGAGAAACTCATGGACATCTTCCCAGTCTCAGAGGTGAAACAGACAATCGTCAGATATGTGTTTTTAGCATTTGAGTTTTAAAATTAATATTCATGTATGGTGGATGGATCAAGCTACCAGCCTACCCAGTGGACTGTACCAGCTGGTAGTCTGATGATCTATCCATCATACTGTACATCTGGGTGGACACTCCCACGTATGATGTCACTATATGGTAGATTTTTAAATGGCTTGTAATGGCCAATTAACATCACACCTGGTGGTAAAAAAGAGGCCCTTTTAATAAATATTTAAAAATAGAAATTAAGTTTTATTGATATTTTTGTGTCTGGCTTGTAGCTGATCGATTTCCTGGAGGCCAATGAGATACAGAGACCAGTCACCATAAGGACCAACACACTGAAGACCAGGAGGAGGGATCTGGCCCAGGTAAACCCCACTGCGCTGGCTCTCCTGGTTCACCCTACCGACACATGACCTCTGAAGTCTACAGGTTGATATCAGCTCAAATGATCCCATGTTTTTTTTTTCTCTGCACAGGCTTTGATCAACAGGGGAGTGAACCTTGATCCGCTGGGGAAATGGTCTAAAGTGGGTCTGATCATCTTCGACTCCTCCGTGCCGATCGGTTAGTTTAAGTATATTGGCATTCATTTGTGGTATGTGTAGAAATGCCTTCGTTTAACTGGAAAGCGGTGTGGATGAATGTTGTGGGTTTCATGTGTTCACTCGATGTCCAGCAGTTAAAACACAAAATGTTCAGCAATCATTTTAATAATGGTGTTATTAACGCAATTAGATGCAGAACATTTGTAGTCATTGTCGTGATTGTGGACACATTTGGCTGTATATTAAACCGCACACCATGGGCTTGTCTTGACTTTCTCCAGGTGCTACTCCTGAGTACCTGGCTGGTCACTACATGCTCCAGGGAGCCTCCAGCTTCCTCCCCGTCATGGCCCTCTCGCCCCAGGAGGGGGAGTGTGTGTTGGACATGAGCTCCGCCCCAGGGGGCAAGACAACCTATATTGGTAAGTTGATATTCTAATCATCATTTTTATGTATATAACATGTAAGCCCTTCTGTCAGGCATCGATTAGCCTACAAGAGCTTCACTGCCAAGTCAGTTATATATTTAGACAGATCCCTGTGTAGTCCACCGCAAGCCTCCGTCCTATTGGTTGGTCAACATATCGAATGCCAGAGGTGTGTTTGTTTTAACAGCTCAGCTGATGAGGAACACAGGGACTATCGTTGCCAATGATGCCAATGCCGAGCGACTAAAGAGTGTGGTGGGAAATATCCATCGTCTGGGCGTCACCAACGCGGTGATCTGCAACTATGACGGCAGGCAATTCCCAAAGGTAACGCCTGGTTTTACGCATATATATATATACATATATATATATATATATACGTGTATATATATACGTATATGATATTATATTCTAAGTATTATTATTCTGTTGTGTGGCAATACATGAATGTATTGCTGTTTTATATATTTAGTTATAATGCGCAGTGATAGATTTAGAGGATTATAGACCATGTACTGACCTTGTTCCGTTGCGAAGGTAATGGGAGGCTTCGATCGAGTGTTGCTCGACGCACCATGTTCCGGCACCGGTGTCCTAGCTAAAGACCCTGCTGTGAAGACCAGTAAGGTACACAAACGACCTGCTTCACTTCTGTCCATATACATACAGAACATCCATTCCACATTATATTGATGGCCGTCAAGATCTTTCTTTTTTTTCGTAGGATGAAGCGGATATCCTGCGCTCTGCCCACCTGCAAAAGGAGCTGCTTCTGTCAGCCATCGACTCTGTGAATGCAGACTCGGTTACGGGAGGCTACCTGATATACTGCACATGTTCTATCATGGTATGTGTGTATATGTGAACAGTTAATGGTAGTATTGTACAATAGTAGCATGTATCACAGTATACATACAATACTGCAGCAGCTAGAGTGTAAAAGCTATTTAATTGTCTTGTCTCTATTTGGTAATGCTTATTTTACCAATGCCATCTTACCGTTTTACTTTACATTTTACCGGCTATTTGAATAGAAGTTTGAATTAGATGTTTTGAGTGAACTATTATTCCTGCAGGTGGAAGAGAACGAGTGGGTCGTCGACTACGCTCTGAAGAAAAGAAACGTCAAATTGGTACCCGCCGGACTAGACTTTGGCACAGAAGGCTTCACCAGGTACGATACGATAGAATATGATGTCATGTAGGCGTTGGAAATATGGGTTCTCTATTTTCAAACTACATAACGATGCTCTTATGTTAAGGTTCAAAGAGCGCCGATTCCATCCCTCTCTTCGCCTCACGCGCCGATTCTACCCTCATTCTCACAACATGGATGGGTTCTTCGTGGCAAAGCTGAAGAAGTTCTCCAACTCAGTTCCAGCTACAGAGATGGAACAAGGTAACAGATGTGAAGAAATGTTCCGTGAATCCATCCATCACTCCAGGTATCCTGTCTAATGACTAAAAGCGCATACATTTGTACATCTTTCCACATAGATGAGGACGAGACCGAGACCTCAGAGTCTGTAGCGGTCGCAGGCAGTCCTGATAAGATACCATCCAAAAACGAGACCAGCAAGAAGATCCCCGGGAAGGCGGGTGTCTCCCCCAAAGGCCAAACCAATGGCACAGGGGCCAAGAAACCAGCAAACATCCAGGCTAAAGGTCAGAAGGACCAGCCCACTGGGCCGAAAAAGGCGAAGATGGCCAAGATGGACACAAAGAACGCCAAGGAGGGGGAAGCCAACGCATCAGAAAATGGCAAAACGGAAGGGAGCCGATTTGAGAAAAAGAGGAAGTCACCCATGAAGAAGAAGAACAGATTGGGAAAGAATAAATTCAATAAGTTGAAGAAAGTGCTTCAAAAAGGATGGAACGGAGAGTGAAACTGTAAAATACGTCAATGTATACAAGATTACATAAGACTTTTTAAGAGCTGTTTTCCCTTCTAAAAAGTGTATAAGTATTGTCTGAAAGTTGTATGCCATTCTGCCATTCTACCCTATGGAGGTACCCATCCATTTATAATCGATTGATTGTTTGACTTTATTTGAGTTCATTGTTGAGTTAAGTTATAGTGCGCACATAGGTGTACTATGAGACAATAAAATCTTTTCTCATTTCTTTGACAATATGCTGTTAGGAGTATTACATTAATATAATTAGGTCTTTGTATTGATCATACTAAACCTTTTTTTTTAAGAAAAAAGCAATGTTTGCATAGAAACTGTCACATTTGTCACTAAATTCTGACCGTGCCAAGATTTTTTTCCTTTGAGAATATATATTTATACATATTGTTTCAGTACCAAGTACTCCCACGACTACACAAAAAACTGACTCGATGTATACTGAAATTATTTTGTTTTAATAGCAAAAGCCAGAAAACAAGTGTTTTTCATTGGTGTTTGCAGTGCACGCACACAAACATGGGGAAAAAAGATAAACAAAGTAAATAAGTTTACACTGACCATACAGTAGATATTATACTCCCAACATTATTTCATTCAAATCCAAAAAGCCCCCTTTCTGCTACCAAATCACAGCATTAATGTCACAACTCCTATAGCTGTCCTCTGTTAACTCCAAGGGGTCTATAGATAGGACTGCAGCCATATTTGTACACTGCAAATGACGCCAGATAAGACCCAGTAGCAAACATTTGGTGAAAGCAAAGTATGCACCCTACATGTAAAAATAAGTTCCAGCAACCCCTAGTGCCATGTATTTAACTATATGGTGTGTGTCGCAGAGGCGTCTGCCGCCACCTCAATGCAAGAGAGCTGAAACGGTTTAAATATCTAGATAGTTCTAGGACCAAGTGGAAAAAAGTTTGGTCAATTAACGTGGGTAGACAAAAAATTTAATATACTGAATATCAACTTTATAATTATTTTATGTCAAACATCTACCAGAAAGATTGTTTATTTTTTGGAAAATACTACTACATACTATTGATAAAGCTTAAGAGTATTCGTTATAAATATTGAATTTCTTAATTAAAGCCCACTGCCGGCATAATATATATAAACCTATTTTGACTAGTAACATTAAATATTAGTGGCATGAAGCATAATACCTGATACCTGGAAGTTTTGTTTATTGCAAAATGTTTCCAGTTCAGTTTCCAGTGCACAAAAATAATAGCTGCGACCTCAATGGCAGCTAATGGCAAAAAGTATACAATAGGGAAGTGTTCTGCTGTCGTCCAAACCCCAAGATTCCTTTTTATAGGGAAAACTATATTGGTTATCCTCGAGCTAACTGCAACAAATCTACCAGTATGAAGTGCTTGGATTATTACAAAATAAGTAGCAGATCTTTCTGCAATCCATTCCCAACAATGTATAGATCAGACGAAGGTTGCATTCAGGCAACAGCTCCAGACCTAAAAAGTGACTGTGGATCAGTATCTAGAAGTAAATTGATCTAATCTCTGAAATGGTCAACAAAATGAGGGGGGGGGGGGGGGGGGCGACATGACTACGATCACATGGGTAGTAGGTGGTCGTCTCTCTCTTCTTGCTCTTCCTCGTCCATGGATTCTGTGGCCACGCCCCGGTAGGTCGGCGCCTCCTCTCGCTGCCTTGATCGGCACACAAAGTCACATCCGTCCTGCCGTGGCCAGAGGGGGGGTTGGGAGAAACACACAGTAAATCATCAAGTACACAATAGTAGCCTGATAATAATCATACAGAATTACGTTACAAATCCATTTCTGGTCCTCCACTTCATTCAGTCTGAACATAGTCCAATGGGACTAATACTTCCGTATTAGTTGTAGTGAGACCTGTGATTTGTTCTTGTCTAGTTCCTCCCTAACCAATCAGAGACTGACATGACCCACGTTGGGTCAATAACGTATTTCACGAGTGCCGCGGCGGAATCCAAACAACCAAAACTCAGTTGTCTGTCCCAGTTGAACAAACATGCCTGTACTTTCTCCTAATACAGCTATGTGATCCATCTTTCAAATGCAAGACGTATCTTGGCAAAGGAGAAGTGCTCACTAACACGGATTTTAACAAATTTGTGCTAAACATTTGAGAGAAATAAGCCTTTTGTGTGCATAGAAAAAGATTTAAAGATAAAAAGATTTATTATTTCAACTCATGAAAAATGGGAGCGAAAACAAAACTGTTGCATTTATATTTTTGTTGAGTATATTAAAAAAATATATATTAGCATAAAATCGAAATCCTCCAGTGTTCCTTATTTTGCACAAATAGTAGAAGTATTGTGACGCAAGTTTTTGATTTTATGTTCGAACACTAATTACAACTTTGAGCAAGGGCCAGTAAAAATTGTCTTGGGGCCAGTATGTTTCAGACCCACGTTAACTTTTAACCTTCCATTATCCAACATTTTGTCATTCCTTTAGCTCTTCTGCACTCCGTTCTTAATCCAATTTTGATTCTATGCTTTGATTGTTCTCAGCCTTGCATGTAAGTTTTGTATAAAAGTGTTGGCTAAATGACTACATGTAAATGTAAACAACGTTCTTCGGGAATGTATACTTTCAAAATACTTTAAATGAACAGGTCTGTACCGCTGTGAGGTTTCCAAACTCCACCCAGAAGGCATAGTTGGGGAACTGCTCCATCCCTTTGGCTCCTACCACCAAGCGCTGGTACAAGAACCCTCCGATGAGGTACACAGCCAGCAGACAAATCCCACTGCATTGACAGAGAGGTTGTTGTTGATTGTTTGTAATAAATTAATACTCTCAGTGATGTTGATAGGTTTTCAATGTAGTAAGCCCCCGGGACCCACAGGTGGTCATTTTAGTTGGTCCCCAATAAAATGTATTTATAAAAATATATATTTGTACATTTGTTTCATGTTGCAGCTGGTAAAGGTGGAGCTGATTTGAATTACCTTATATACTGCTGGGTAGTTTAACCTAATATATCATAATTTATTAGTAGATTAATATTTTGTATTAACATCTAAACCTGCAAAGTAACTAAAGTTATTAAATAAATGTATTGGAGTAAAAAGTACAATATGTGCCTCTGAGATGTAGTGTAGTGGAGTAGAAGGATTTTAATGTTATATCCATGGGGAAATTTGGGGAAGTATCCAGTGAAATTGCGTTTTAGTTGTTTAGGGCAGGGCAGAGTACTTTGTAATTCACCAATTGTGTAGAAATATTGACCAAACAATAGTGCTGCTACGTGACGGTTTCGCTTGGAAGCCCCGTCTCCTGGGCAGGTGATCATACCGGTGATCGCGTCTTTAGTTCACCACGGTCTGCGTCACATCGCTAATTCAGAGCGTGAATATCTGTTGAATATCCAAACTGCATAAGCTGCTATTGAGATGTGTGATTTTTTTTAATACACCACAACAGCAGCTGCTATACATTTCACTTTCAGTTTTGGTGTCAGGACGTTCCTGGCAGGCGGTCATTATTGTAACTTATCGAACACATGGGGAACTCTGCGTATCTGGGCCAGCTACTAAACGTTGGCGAACAAACCTATTTTATACAGCCTCTCAACAACAATGCGTGATTGCGCAACTGCGAAGGTTTTTGACTATTTAATGATATATCCTGCTCCAAAACTTTACCAAAATACATATCAACATAATATACAAAGTATTTGTAAGATACAAAACGATTTTTGTTTACAATATTTTTAGAATCGTTTATGATTTGCTTGATGAGTACTCGAGTACACATTTGCACCCCTACTATGAACAGGGGACAGTATGAAAATGGTCACCAGTGGATTCTTTTTTTTTTGACAACAAAGTTTCTTTTGTTCTGATTTCAACACGGATTTGTTTATCGTTCACAATGTAGCATTATCAGGGAAGAAATAGGGTGCGTCCCCGGGACACGTCGATAGTGAATTTACTGCGTCCTTTCGGATTTTAATGCGTCAGAGACACAGGACGTGTACCTATCACTGTACTGTACTATGTCAAACATGGCGGTTAGAACCTTAAAACATTGCCGCGGTACCACTACTTACATGATTATTAGAATGGTACCGGTGCTAATATGGGATTGTATCAATGGGCACAGCGTGCTGGAAGCTAGCTCAAACAGGTAGTAGCAGTCCTGGTGCCGATCCCGGTCTTCTTTAGCCACTGTGAGCTGGCCCTGAGAGAGATGGACAGAGACAAAGAGACAATAGAGACAGGGAGAGTGGCAGCAAGCCCATTCATATCATTTACAGAGAAAATGTCTACGCATTTGTGTGATAATTTGACACGGCATATTTAAAAACACTCGTTTCTCTTACTATGTCTGACTTCCTGTCACAAGAGATCATCACAATAGCTCTTCTCAGCTCATGTGAGCAATGGGTGTCGTACCCCTCCCCACTGCTGTAGATCAGCATTACCCAGTCACCTGCAGGAGAAAAGATGGCACCAGGAGGCTTATAGAGGAACTGGGAAAGGGCAAAGAAACAGCTCAAAGATGACAGAGGTTGATGGTTTCACATTGACATTGTAGCCACATATAGTGTCTGTTGGGAAATCCTTTTACAGGGTTCCTACAGCTTAAGGCAGTTAGATTTAAGACTTTTTAAGACTAAATGCCACTCTGAATTAAATTTAAGACCAACTGTACATTAACAAAAATTTAAGAAAAAAACAACATCAAAAACAGTCCAGTGAAAAGGTTAGATGATCTACTTCAAATGTTGAAAAGTGTTGTTGGTTCCGCTATCCTGATCTGCGTGATGTTAATGCGAGAGGCATTCGGTAAATGATGAAAATAGATACCAATTATTTTCAGATTTTCAGAAAGAAATCTACTTAGCATTTTTAAGACTTTTGAAAGATTGATTTAAGACATTTTAATACCAATTAAGGCCTTATTTTAAGATTTTTTAAAAGTAATATATATAATGCAAACCATCACTGATCCCTCGTACGTTTTAGCCCCAATATCCTGTTTTACTTGGAAATGTGTCATTTGACGGAAGCAAGAGTGTCATATGATGGAAGAAATTATGTAATTTCACTCAGTCTTTAAAAGGTATGTGGTGATGTGTCTGTAATATCGCCTGTATTTAAATTAAGCTCCAGCCCTGGAGCGCAAGTTCTTGTGCACTTCAATCATTCTACCATTATAATCCCCTGCAGTGTTATGATAATGGCTTAGAAACATATCAAGAGGGGTGTTGCTTTAACATGTCACTTCAGCCACTGGAAAAACTACAACTACAATTCCCAGCAGCATAATCATATGCAGGATGAGCGGAGTGAAGTGGAACTGTGATTAAAAACCGAATCCCTCACTCAATCATAAGGTATACATTTTCACATTGAGTCACATGAAGACACATGATTGAACAAGGAAACCACACAGTATGTCTTTCACAGTGATGAGTTGTGGAATTTTAACATGGAGTTTTAAAGCTAGAGACTATAACCAAGTCATACTTTAAAATATGTCTCAAACAAAAGTGAACGGCTAAGTGATTGGTTAAAGGATAACTTCAGGATTTTTCAACCTGGACCCCATTTTCCCATAATTTCCCATATTCGTCTAGCCTTTAGGGCAATTGCGCCCGTCAATGTACGTCCTTTAAAAGTGCTTGTTTTTGCCACTGACAGGCTCAGATTAATCAACCTTTCGCTTGATCCAGTCAGTTTGTTACTGTGTCTAACCAAGTCTCGCACGAGGAGAAGTCTCGCTCTGAAATCTCGCGTAATCTCACATTGTTGAAATTAGCTAAATATTCAGCCATTGCTTTGAAAATCTTTTAGATAACATTAAGCTACGCTTTCTGTAGTCCAACACAACAAACTCTTGCCGGCACTCCTCTCTCCAACTCTCACTCACGTTTCCAACATTCTTTTCCTGCAACAACTCAACTCTCACGAGATTTCAGAGTGAGACTTCTCCTTGAGCAAGACTTGGTTAGACACAATAACAAACAGACTGGATCAAGCAAAGGTAATGAAAAAAGTTGTATTTCTCTGTAGGGTGATAATGTTGTCAAACACTTATAACAATCTGAACCTGTCAGTGGCAAAAACAATAAGTTTTAGAGGATGAACATTGACGGGTGCAATTGCCCCAAAGGGTTACAATGCAGACATTTTGCGGCTGTGTTCTCACTCAATACTGGACCAATTTCAAAAATTGTT
>OOFB01019213.1:27475-39783 GCA_900323305.1 Trachyrincus murrayi
TAAAAAGGGTCGCACCTTATCTCTCCCCCCCCCCCCCCTTCAACTGAGTAACTAACTGCTTGCTGTGTTGGGACATGTGTGGTTTTACGAACAAACACTGCTGCTAGACCACCAGCATATTATATTAACATGATTATTTTACATTAATAAGCACAGTGCTATATACAAATGTTATTATAATATTATTATATATTATAATATTTCAGTACTGCTGATCTGTAGCAAAGGGCATATCACTTGTTGATGCAACAGTGGCCAACTTAGCTGAAGCAGACAGGCGACTAGTTTATAGCAGTGTTATTGTCTAGCGGTATTGCATGTCACTCATAGAACATGTAGCTTTATTCTTGATTTACAGACGACTCTTGCACAGAGAATTGGTTCATTTCTAATAAGTATTTCACTGTTGCATAGGCCCTGAGGATAATGGTACCATGGGGACCAAAAGGCCCAGTTGGACCCTGTTTGACACGCTACCCAATCAAAAGAACTCTGATCAGCCCCATCAGCCAGACGGACGCATCTCCGGTGAAACCAGCCAGAGACCCCCCGGGACCACCGGCCCAAGCGATCGAGGCAGGGGGAGACTACGAGAGGAAGAGCGGCGGGGAGCTAGAGAACCGGAGATAATGAAAGAGAACCCTAGGAACAAGAGGAAAGACGGGGAACCACAGGACCGGTACCCCGGGCGGGAGTCGGTTCCAGCACCCAGAACCAGAGGGGGGGAGAGAGAATGGAGGGAGCGAGAAAGGAAGCAAGTAGAGCAGAGGTTGAGAAACGGAAGGCCGGTGTCACATTTAGAGCCAGGGATCGAGCACTTGGACCATGTGGCCAGGAAAGGTGGGACATTTCCCAGAATGAGAAACGGCAGCAAGGAGCAAGCTAAAATAATGACTGCATTAAGGGAGGAGGAGACGGGCAGGGACGGGGAGGCGCTCACGGACAGGCCAAAGAGAACAGAGTTTGACTGGGAAAGGGAAAGAGCTCGGCGAACTGAGAGACACGGCGATAGAGAGAGGTACAGAGAAAGAGCGCGGGATGGCGTGAGAACCAGGGTCAAGGATGAGGGAAGACCTAGCGGGGGCGGATCCAGGGAGGAGAGGACTGTACCGAAAAGGGAAAGACAGAGAGATCTGGACCCCGGGTTTCCAGAGAGGAGGAGGGAGAGGGACGTGGACATCAGCGACTTGAGAGACAGGCGGGAGAGAGAGATTGCAAGAGAGAGAGAAAGATCAAAGCTAAGTGTTGTGGAGAGGGAAAGGAAAGTGCCCAGTCCACACAGAAGAGACAGAGAGGTGTATTCGGAAAGGGAAACGTGGGAAAGGGCAAAGACGAAGGATGGGAAGAGAGACACAAAAAGCGAGGGAGACAGTGATGGAGGAGCCGGGAAGCGGCGGGTGAAGGACAGAGAGAGGGAAGAGTATCGTCACAGTAGAAGTGAGGGGGATAACATAGAACGGACGATGAGAAAGAAGGGCCGGGACGAGCCTCGACGCAGAGATGACCAGAGGTACAGGGAGAGGCAGAGGCACAGAGAGGCAGATGGACCTCGGCAGCGAGACCAGGGCATCGGCTCTGAGAAAGAAAGGGACTTGTACAGAGAGCGGGATGGGAGAAAAGAAAGGGACTTTGAGGAGGAGAAAAGACGTAAAGACGCTGCCGGGGACAGAAGGGAGCGGAGGCCCGACGGCAGACAGAGGCAGAGCGATGGGAGAGAGTGGGAGCGATACAGAGATAGGGAGGAAGAGGAGAGATGGTACAGGGCGAGAGCGGAGGAGGAGAAGAGAAGGTACAGGGAGAGACGAGAAAGATCAGCAGACCCGCGGCAGTACGACGCAACAGGCAGTGCAGGCCAGCCAGTGAGCGACACGGCCCCCAAGAGACTGCCCCAAGGCCAGAGTAGCGGGGAGTGGAGCAGCGATTTAGACAAAAGCAGACAGGCGTGGACCAGAGACAGTTACGAGGAAAGAGAGTCTGAGGGAGACAGCACGGCGGAAAGCGATCGAGATGTGGGGCGAGATACAAGCAATGCCGAAGCGATCCAACGCGGTGATGAATCAGGGAGATCAGCAGAGAGAGTGGAGAGCACGGGCCCTGTGCCGGAGCATAGAAGGATGTGGTTGGAGCCACAGAGGAGGAAGTGTAGCAAGGACTCCTCTTTAGAAGATGAATGTGTAGAGATGCACAAAAGGCCAACAGACAAAACTATGGGACAGGAGAGGAGACCTGGTCGAGATGGGGGAAAGGAAAGCGGGGGACGACACAAGGAACACTATGGGAGGTCATCAGAAGGAGGACGACGGCTTGATAGACCCAGAGACCAGGAAAGAGAGACAGAAAGTGTCAGTGTAGATGCAGAGGAGGAGGAGGAGGCCTCGGCAGGAGGAGAAAGGGGGGTGATGGAATCTCCTTCGGGGGTTCCAAGAAGGAGTCTCAGGGACGTCAGGGAAGGGAACTTGAAAGATGGCATAGAACGGGGTGGCAGAGAGGCGGGGAGCGACTGCACACGTTCCGAGAGCGAAGGAGGAAGTGAGACAGGGTGGGATCTAGGGAGAGACGAAAGGTTATCCGGAGAGGACCATTTTATTACTGTGTCCAGTGGCGCTGACGAGGAAGATGAGAGGGAAGAAGAGTTTGAAGACTGCAGGGATTTCTGGGAAGAGGGTCGTTCTTACCACGGCCCTCAACCTGTTTTTTTCAAAGCAGAGGAAGAAACGGGAAGACGCAGTAGGCAAAGCGAAGATAAAGAATATATGATCGAAGAAGAGGAAGACGAAGACGAACGAGAAGCAGAAAACGCACAACAGGGGAAGGAGAAGCCACCCAAGTACGTGTTCTGTGTAATTGGGCAAACCCTGCCGCGGACGAAACGCAGTGAGCTGTCAGAGACGGATCAGCTGGAAAAAGTGGAAGCCAGTGTGCCAGGAAGCTGTCTGTCCTGCGGTGATGAAACCACAGCACAGCCCCTCAATGACACGCATCCTGTTCTCAGTAGTACTACAGAACTACAGGACGGTGATGACCAGCAGACACCAGACGCTACCAGGAACCAGCCCACCGAGGATCTCTCTCCAAGCAATGAGAGCTCCTACGCTGCCGAGACAACCTCCCAGATGGACGCCAAGTACCGGGAAATGGCCGTCCGAATGGAGAGCGGCCTGGAGCACCCTTACGCCGAGATCGGAGCAGTGAGCAGGGATGTACGCACAGAGAAGCTGCTGACGCAGTGGAGAGAGAAACAAAAAGAGTACAAAGAAGCGGCGGAGAGCTGCCAGGAGGGGCCTGACCGGACCGTCACTCATATCCGTGGTGATGCTGTGGTCTCACAGGGGAACTCTGTGCCCATTCCAACCCACCCACAGACAATACACCCTGAAGCGGTTGAGCCGGGCGATGAGGAGGTCTCCATCCGCATCCGCATGAGTGGAGCCTGGACCATGGAGGAGCGGCGCTCCCATGCCCCTCACCTCAAGTGGGCCAAAAACGTGGTGAGAGAGATCCTGGGCTCCTCCGAAGAAGTCATCGACGAAGATGCCTCTGGGTCACGGGCGCGTCAGACCGAGGTGACCCAGCCCGACGTAACCCAGCCCGAGGTTTGGGACGAGGCGGCCGAACTAGAGGGAGACGCGAAGCCTGATACTGCTTCCACCTCCGGCATCACACAAGAGTCGCAGAGCAGTGATCATGAGTCAGGGCCGGAGGTGGATGAGGGGAAGACGGAGCCGCCGGAGTTGGAGGAGTTGAGAGGTAGGGCGCAGAGCCGCGGCGACATGCATGCTGAGCCGTGCGCAGACACGCATGGAGACACCCTTGCATACACTCATACAGACACACCCGTGGTAGTGCAGTGCCCTAGTATTCACGTGGACACAGAGGCAGGTGACCCCGGGGCCCAGCAGGCTGAGGGGACCCAGGCCAACGGGGCAGCGGGGGGGGCGGAGGAGCGGGTGGTTATGAATGCGGAGGGGAACGGGAGGAATGAGGTGGAGATGATGGCGGATAAGGAGGCCAAGAGAGAGAGGGAGGCGGTGATGTACCTCTCCGTTAGCAACACACTGTACAAACCCCGCAGCTGTCCCTGTCTAAACTATGGCTCTGATGCCGACTACCTCCACAGAGGCACCATGACAGCACAACACAGCCCAGGTCAGGAGGACATGGGCGGGGCGGGTGAGGGGGAGGAAGGGGGTAAGGGACAGGTGACCGAGGAGAGCAGCAGCAGTGGTGGTGGTGTGTTGGAGCAGGGGGATAGTGGGTCTGAATGGTCAGAGAAGGACCAGGTCAGGGGGGGAGCGGAGGGAAGGGAGGGGGTGGAGGTAGGGGAGCCGGCGGGGGGGCAAGAAGGCGGAGGGGCGTTGAGCAGCAGCTGTAGTTTCCGAGATCTGGGTCCCGAGGTGCGCACACGACGAAGGGGAATCCGCAAAACAACAGAGCAAAGGAAAGAAGAACGTGTAAAGGAGGAGGAGGAAGAAGAAGCAGAAGGTGTCGGAAGGGACCGCAGAACCAGAATTTTCTCTGCCACAGGTAAAATAAAAAATAAAAAAACAGGCGTGTAAGGAAATGAAATTGGAGGCTGCTGGGTATCCGTTAACGCAGTAATCATTGCTTCCGTTGCATTAATCACATCAAATCATTTACTAACTGACATTATTACTAATGCATGTCATCTAGCAATGACAGTATATCTGTTTCACATCTACACTGCCAGATAGAGGTTATCCAGTGTATCTTTTATATCTTTTCTTCGATAAATTTTTCTTACATTATCCCCTATTGGGTGCTTGCTTTCCTGGCAAGTGTGACCTTACTCTCTCAGCGTTGCACTGATTTGAGACGATTGTATTTCTCAGAAATCAAAATTGCGTCACAGCTGTTGCAGTGACGCTACTGGTGGTGGGAGGAGACCTGGAAACCATGCCTTGTTATGTGCAATATATACGACCTGAGTTTATATCTCTCTATCACTCTTACCTCATAGAGCCTCTCAACAGAGTAATAACACAGCAAAAACAAAACCTGAGACGGAATCAAGTTAATCTTTTGTTATCTGGAAGCTTCTAGCTGGGTTAATAATTTGCCTGGCTATTTGTCATTATTTTATTTTTTATTTTATTTCCCGCTACTTAAGTGATTTTCTTTTAAGAGGTGCTTCACTTATTGAACACATCCAGTTGAAGCATAGGGGAGACAAGGCTATCAATGCGTCTTCGTAACTATTTGATGGGCGGATATTCTCTTCTCGCAGATGATGAAGATTCCATGTCCGAAAGCTGGGGAGAGGTGGACCTCAGGTGAGCAAAACGTTCATTCATTCATCGGGCAACTATAACAGAAATGAAAGCATTTAGGCATTTGATTGATTGCTTTCAATATGGTCAGTGTTTATATTTGTTGCATTTCATGTTTCCCGAACTACAGGAATGTTTTGGACACGGTTGGGAGAAGGAAAAGGAACTCTAAGTTTTTCAGTAAGTGGCTCTGTTTGTCGCTCTGTTTGTCTTTCTTTGACCCGGACTGGTCACATTATATGATCTCATAAAAAAAATCTAGCACATACTCTTCTCTACTTTTCATCGACAATTTAATTTTCAAATATATTGGAAGATATAGGATATATATTTGCTTTTCAACACAACGCATAACATGGCATTCAACTACCCAGGCAACAGAATGAAGCTTTAGATTCATTGTTGCAAGTCAACAGATTTAATCTGCACCATGCTAACTGTGTTTTGTACTGTGGTCATTATGCCACAGTTCTTCCTTATAATGACTACTACCGCTACATAAGCTAATAGGTAATAAGTAAACAAATTAGTAAGTAAACTAAATATTTTCTCAAACTTTTTCCCATTCTCCATAAAATTGGAGCAACCATCTTAAGCAATATGCGTTATACACACAAGGCTGTGTCTCTCTATCGAAGTATATGTGTGGGTACACATTCTCTGGGGCCAGGCAGGTCCCTGCAAGCATTGCTATATTCTTACTTGAAGGTGGAAAACCCGACTGCAACCGTGCATTCCAACAAGTGAGTGCAAAAGGAATGTAGAATGTAGAACACAAATATCGCCTCTTGGCTAACCAGTTCCCTTCTCTTCTGTGTCTGCTGTGTTCCCTTTGCTTTTTCAATCCTTTTTTCTTCTTACTTGCTCACTATAATCTTCTTCTTTCCAACTGTCCCTCTCTCTGCTCAGATGCTGCCCAGCTCTACCAGCAGTACAGCGAGGAGGCGCAGAACATAGAGATCCTGCGCCAGTCGCACTTCGATGTCCTGTCCGTCCACGAGGAGTGCGCCCCCCACCTCGCCGGACCCCTGCCGTCCGGCCCCCCGACCTCTGCTCCGGCTCCCCCCTCTGCCCCCGCCAGCAGGCCCCTGCCCCCGCTGCCGCCTGTCCCTCACCCACACTCACTGTCCGTCGCGGTCTCCATCTCGCGGAGCAGCAGCAGCGCCAAAAACCGGCCCCTCCCCGAGACCCCCAAGACAGATTCCAGGCCCGTGTCCCCGCGCCTCTCAATCTCCCTGGGCCAGTCGACTACGCTGTGGCAGGACCTGCCTGCGGTCCAGAACAGCGCTGAGCTGGGTCATCTCTCGGAGGACCAGAGGCGTCTGCAAGAGGTGAGAGAGGTCTATGGGTCACTAGGAGTCAGCCGCAGTGGGAGTCAATCTCAATTGTTCACTCATTCAGTTCTACATTTAGAGTTGATAACGAATTGGTTATTAATCAGTTCGTCTGGCAAATCAGACTAAACTTTTCCTTTTTGTTTTGGAAAAAAAGATGAATCGATTCTCCGAGATTAATAATCAGTTAACTAGAGAAAATGAAAAACGTCTGATATGTGTTGTGTTCCGGATTGTAAGAGAATAACATATCTTGTAAACAAGATCAATGATCAAGACATTTTCTGGTAATTCTTAACACCTCCATGGAATTTGGGAAATTCCCAAAAAGGTTTCTTGGAAGAAGGGCATGTTCATGTATCATAGGCCCAAAACATTTTGTATTTGGCTTAAAGATTGCACAACCCCAGAGCTCTGGAGAAAAACAGCCTGTGATGAGTCATGAGTCTGCTGTTTGAATGTAGCGCCATGGGGGTTCTTTGTTAAAAGGGATTCATTACTTCTAAGTAATCCCACTCCTTGCTGCTTCCCATCCTAGGTGAGGTTTGAGGTTGTAACCTCGGAAGCGTCCTACTGCCGCAGTCTGGACATCGTGGTGGAGCATTTTGTCAAGTGCAAACAGCTGGGGGCGCTGTTGACCACCCAGGACAGGAACTGGCTCTTCTCCCGCTTTGCCGACGTCCGTGCCATAAGTCACAGGTTATAATGACTGCTAATGTTAAAAACGGTCTCAGTCACAACAAACGATAATGCATGAAGTGCATACATTTTTTTCTTTTAGAAAGTAACCTTAAAATATCTTTTTTTTTCTTCCCCCAGTTTTTTGTCAAAGCTGGAGGAGAAGGTTGAGTCCGACATGCTCCAGTTCACCGTTTGTGATGTCATCGCTCGGCATTGCCAACGCTTCAAGATGGTTTATGTGCCCTATCTCACCAATCAGTCATACCAAGATGCTACTTACCAGAGGCTGATGTAAGTCCTCCCTAAAATACGTAATGAATTGTGGGATAAAAGCATTGTGACGTGCAAATCAGATAAGTGTGTCTGATTCGCAAGTTGCCTATACGCATGACTTCATCGCACCTGAAAACCCTCCCAGGTTTAGTCTGCGGAACGGTGGTGTATGAAAAAGCATCAAAAGAGAAAAGCTAATTGTCTAAAAAAAACAACCATTTGATAGATAACGGGATGTCTTTTTTTAATTCACGTGAATGAATAATTAGTTCTTCTTTTTGACTCATTGCTTGGTTTCAGTAACGAATTCCCAAATTCAAGTGAATGAATAAGGTGACCTTATTTGACGTGACCTTTTGGGTGTAGGAATGAAAACCAAAGGTTCAAGCGAGTAGTGGAGAAACTGGAGCGGAGTCCGGTCTGCCAGAGACTCCCCCTGCGCTCCTTCCTGATCCTCCCCTTCCAGAGGATCACACGCATTAAGCTGCTGGTCCAGGTGGGTCAAATATACGCCTCATTCACTGACAACGTGCTACTAGCTCGTAGAGTTATCAGAACCTATTGCTCTGTAGAGAACTTCAGGGCACTGCAAAATACCAAAGTACCTCAAATTGTTTGTCATATGCCACAATGTTCTGCAAATGGCAGCGAATTACACAAAACCATACAATGTACAGTATGTTAAGTACCACAAATGACGACATTGACATCGCCTCGCCAGATATTGCTAAATGCCCATGTTTGGATAGCAAAATACAGCAAAACAATGCATTATGACATGGTGTGTACAGAGACACGGTGCTTCTATATGTTCAATCTAAACACTGCTTCCAACGATATGTTTGTCTCTGGCCTATTGTCTTATTTCTGGATTATTTTGTTGTTTTGATGTGTAGAACATAGTGAAAAGGACAGCCCCTGGTACCGAGCAGGTGGTGCAGGCGATCAAAGCATTGAAACTACTGGAGAAGGTATGTTACGTCCCATATGAGGAATGTGGCTGTGCACTTTTGAGATCTTTATATAAAAAAGTCCTTCATCCCTTTTCTTCTTTATTAAAGCCTGTTTTTCTTCTCTCTGTTCCCGTCTCCTCAGATGATCCAAGACAGCAACGAGAGCATTTCCCAGATGAAAAGCATAGAGTCCCTGGTCTCCCTCAGCGCCATGGTGGACTTTGAGTGCAGGGTAAATAATAACTACCCCGCTCCTCCGCCTCCATTGGTTCATTTTAGTAAATTTGAATGTGTGTTTTACAGTACATCACCTATAGGACTATAATAAACCCCATCTGTCTGTCATGCAGACTCTGCCGCTGGTCAGTCAGTCTCGGCGGCTGGTGAGGGAGGGGCCGGTGACTGAGCTAATGGAGTTCTCCGTGAAGGACACGGAGAGGAACATCTACTTGCATCTCTTCAACGACCATCTGCTGCTATCGCTGCACAAAGAGTGAGTCGAGTCATCCTCCCTTTCCCTGGAACTCTTGGTCATGTATGTCGTAACTGTTGGAAGTACATGTAGAGAATATGTATAGGTCTTGTCGCAAGACATCCTTGTAATGCACAACATAAATTTATCATCTATTTTTGTTGCTTTCTCAAAAAAATTTGGTGTTACTATTCTACCCTTTTTGCACTATTTTATCCAATTTCTTGAACATTCTCTCCCTCGGTCCCCTGCGTCTTCATCACGGTGTGTATACGCTTGTTGTTCACAGAGGGGGTAGATTCACCGTAATAGACCACTCCCCCGTATCGGACCTACGTGCCGAGAACTGTCGAGTGAAGTTGCACTCCCTGCAGAAGAACCTGTTCCGGCTCCACCTCACACACAAAGCCCTGCTTCTGAGAACTGACACACAGTAAGTGGACTACGTGGCAGTGTTTTTGTCTTGCGTTGGACTGTGAGAGTGTCATCAGAAGGTACACACCGATACAAGGAAATGTGTTTTTAATGTGCCTGTCCTGTTGTCTTCAGGAGCGACAAGCTGCGTTGGATCTCGGCTATTTCCCGGCCCCATCCTGAAGTGGATTTTTCCGCTGCGCAGGGTAAGGCATGCATGCCGTGCCACGCATTAGAAAACAATAGTGTCCTGTTAGTCATTCACATGCATTGATGTGAACAATTTATTTTGTAAACAAAACGATTGAAACTGTTTGATTACGATTGCACAATATAGGAAATGTTGAATCTACAGTTAAAAGATAAAATGTACAGGTTTTTTAAACATTTAACATTGTGTGTGTGTGTATATGCAGATTTTACACAGATGCAGTGTATACGCGGGTTTGTCGCCCAGCAGCCAGATGAGCTGTCCCTGGAGAAGGCTGATGTCATACTGGTGCACCAGCAGAGCGGCGATGGTAAGACCATCGCACCCCTCGACAATCTCTACATTATCTGTAATATTTCTGTGGAGCATTTTAGGGTTTACCAAACCCGGTGCTATGGTGTGGGTGAGGAAACATTCAATAATTTGGTTTCATGGTTGAATAACATGCGTTCATCCTCCTCCAGGCTGGGTAGAGGGGACAAAACTATCTGACCGGAATCGCGGTTGGATGCCTGCGGCCCACTTAGAGACCATCACCAACTCAAGAGTATGCCAACGGAATCTGCAGGACGCCCTCAAACTGACAACGGCCACCGCCGCCGTGTGACCAAGCATACACAGCCGTTCGGAGGATCGACCTCATCGTAATTGTGGATTCTAAGCATAGGACGCCAGCTGGGCCATCTCTGGAGGCTGGCTGAAATGTAGAGGCCACGGAGGCACCAGAGACTCTAATGAGAGAGAAACAAACAGACTCCGTAGCAGTCTTGTTGCTGGTCTTGGGGGGGGGGGGGGGGGGGGGGGGGGGGGGGGGGGGGGTGCAGTGGTGCAGTCAGGACCGGTCTGTGACTAACTATTGTTTCAGGGCCTGGCAATTGTTAAATGTGAGATGACGCAAAGATATGTTCTCTAGCTTGGTTGTATTTTGAAAATACTAAAAATATGTTGTAAATGTGAATGACTATGTGGAATTCATGCGTGCGCACACACACACACAGTGGAAACTATTTCTTATAAAGGACTACTATATATGTGTGTGTGTGTGTGTGTGTGCACCTGTGAGTGTAAGAAATGTTTCAAAGAACGTTTAGTCTTGGGAAAATGTGACTTGAATGTATTATTTGTGCATATGAAATAGACATTTAGGGAATTCATGCATGCATGCCAAGTACATTTTTCAAAAGACATTGGTGCAATTTTTAATTTTAAGGTGTATTACATATATTTCATGAAATATGTGAAATAAAGCCTTCTCAATCATGAAATCGTTTTTTTGTAGTTTTTTTTAGTTATCCTTAAACTATTTAGTATTTGAGGTTTCATCATTTGGTGCACATTGTCGGGCACATTTTATATAAACAATATTAGAAGAATAACATGTATCCGAGGCACTATTTACAGGACAAGTTATTCAGTCTACAACCAGGGCCCTATTTAAAGAAGCTGGATTTCCAGGTTAACTGGATATGTTGGCAGAATTCAGGGAATGGCAGAATTTTCGGTTTCAGATACTAGCCTAACTTGGAGGCCTAAACTACGAAGCAAGTTCAACATACCCAGGATATATTTTCGTTAGCTGGCTTCACGTCTAACAACCGCAATCACGCATAACCGTCGACGGTGGTTATCAACTCGTTAAGTCAACCCAGGTTTTCCCAATCCAGCTATGGGCGCGTTGACGTAAAAGGGGCGGTGTTTGCACCATATGGCCAATCGCGAACATGGACATGTCTACCAAAGCCACATATTTTACCCAAGATGGGCAAACAATAATATTAAACAAATATGAAGAATTAAAAATATAATCCAGGCTAAAAGCAACTTTCAGCTGCAACCCCGGTAGTGTTAAACGATCTTGGGAGCAAATAAAGAACAAATATAAAAACATAACAATAGCTATCCACAGATAGTCTGTGAATACTGTCATTCAACCTTCGACGTGTCGCACTGGCAACATATAGGCTACGGCTCAATAAGCTGACAAAGATAAGCCATTCCCTCCGCTGAGAATCGATATCTTTCATATAGATACTCGTCGGGTTCGTGGTATAGGCCCCTGGAAGCGAGTTCTGGTTTAAGCTAAAACATATCCTAACCTGCTACTTGAAATAGGCCCCAGGAATGTTAACGATGCATGTAGCCTAGTTGAGGTGAACTCATAGGGCGTGACCCTTGATATATAGCAGTTTCAATCGCCTCATTATTCGTAGATTCAGTCAAGAATAAGCAGGCAAAGGGGGCGTGCAAATTCTGTAAACAGAACCCTCTAACCAATGAATTCGTTGTCAACAAACCGATATACCGCCTTCGTTTTGTTTGTATTGGACAGATAGTGTTGTCTATCTAAAAGGAGGTTTCCTATTGGGTGATATGTCAAGTCGAAGGGCGTTACCAATATTTGTTGTTTCTATTCAGAAGGAATAGAGAGCAGTCGACATCTTATATCTAAATACACTTCATCGTAAGACGTTTTTACAAGGTTTTGATCAAATTTGTCACCTGGATACTGTGTGATAACGCAGAGGACCGGCGGAATAAACATATATTTGTGTTGGCATTCGTAAAGATCTCATCGTTTCTTCAAAAGTAATGCTTATTGTGTTATTCGCCCGTTTCTACTTATGTTATGGTTGCCTTTGTTAGCTAGCTATTAGTCTACCTAGTCGTTTTGGAATAGCGTTA
>OOFB01019215.1:14142-24311 GCA_900323305.1 Trachyrincus murrayi
GTGAAATAGGACAAAATACATGAAGAAAAGAAACAAACGAGATACAAAGCGGTTGGCAGTTTGCATCTCTCACCACCATCATGGAACGTTTAGAAAGGGGGGGCCATGCATGCTAGAAATGGTTGCCCCCCCCCCCCCCCCCCCCCCCCACAAAAAAACCCCCCCCCCCCCACCCCCCACCCACCCCCCCCCCCCCCCCCCCCTCCCCCCCCCGGGGGGGGGGGGGGGGGGGTCTACTGATCGCAACAGGCCAGGGCTGGAGAGAAGCACGCCAATCCCTGGGAGAGACCCGCTTCCCGCTAGTCTGTGTTTTTTCTGGCGCGGGGGTAAATAGGAAATCAAGTTGCCAGGTGGGCGGCTGTGCCCGTCCATCGCCTGCCTTCCTGCCCGCCTGACGGGTGATACGGGGAGTTACAGAGCGTGAATATTCATGTCCATCTTGAGGAGCTGCATGCTGTTGTTTACATATGGAGCTCATGAGGAACTTCCACACACGTGGCTTGGTTTCTTTGCCCTTGTACGTCTCGTGTGTGTGGGTGCGTGTGTCCGCGTGTGTGTGCACGTGCACTGATATCTGACGTATTCATTAACTTTTCACCTGTTGCTCAGGTGCGTTGGCCCGAGTTTCGACCGTCAAACCGAGCTTGCTCCTTAATTGGCCGCGCTTTATCGCATTAAATCAAACAGCCATTTGCTCATTAGCTCGCTGTAATTACCTTCCACGGGCCACCGTTTGTCATGTTGTGTTGTTGTTCTTTGCCTTTTGCTCTGTGGGAGGAAAACACAGGTTAGTCGTGTACAGCAACAACGACGCCAATAAGATCTCACCTCTCCATTTGTTTATATTCTCGTTTTCCTCACAGTGTGAGTGGACCCCCAGTTTCAGCTCAAACACTGAGAAAATTGTTTTTGGGCTAAGAGTTCTAGGAAGGAGGTGGGGCGTGAGACCCAGCGGCGTTGAGGCGGCTAGTTGCGGCGTTGAGACGGCTAGTAGTGGTGTTCAGGCGGCTAGTACGTGGCGTTGAGACGGCTAGTAGCGGCGTTGAGACGGCTACTAGTGGCGTTCAGGCAGCTAGTACGTGGCGTTGAGACGGCTAGTACGTGGCGTTGAGACGGCTAGTACGTGGCGTTGAGACGGCTAGTAGCGGCGTTGAGACGGCTAGTACGCGGCGTTGAGACGGCTAGTATGTGTCGTTGAGACAGCTAATAGCAGCATTGAGACGGCTAGTAGCGGCGTTGAGCCGGCTAGTGGCGGCATTGATGCGGCTAGTACGCGGTTGAGACGGCTAGTAGCGGCGTTGAGACGGCTAGTACGTGGCGTTGAGACGGCTAGTACATGGCGTTGAGACGGCTAGTAGCGGCGTTGAGACGGCTAGTAGCGGCGTTGAGACGGCTAGTACGTGGCGTTGAGACGGCTAGTAGCGGCGTTGAGACGGCTAGTACGTGGCATTGAGATGGCTAGTAGCGGCGTTGAGACGGCTAGTACGTGGCGTTGAGGCGGCTAGTACGTGGCATTGAGGCGGCTAGTACGCGGGGTCTCCGAGAAGCTAGTTAGCAGAGACTGACAAAAACATACTTGTTTCCTCTAAATGACGGTATTATTTTAGTAGACTACTATGTTCAAGATCATAGAAGACACACTGACCCGTTTAAAACAAAAATTAATAATACGATTTTGGGTACATCATTCTGTCCTGCAGGTGGCGTGTCTGATCCGGGTGCCCACAGAGGTGGTGAAGCAGAGGACCCAGGCCTCCCCCTCCTGCACCACGTACCAGATGCTCCTGGCCACGCTCCGGGAAGAGGTAGCGTCCCGATCCGCTCCTCGCTCTCGCTCCTGCACACACACACACACAAGCCCCACCCCCGCATGCCTTATGGTTATCGTGGTATCATAGAGAACGTTTAATAAGGCTCAGTGGAGCACAACATCATTCTGTGTCTGTGTGTGTCTGTGTGTGTGTGTGTGTGTGTGTGTGTGTGTGTGTGTGTGTGTGTGTGTGTGTGTGTGTGTGTGTGTGTGTGTGTGTGTGTGTGTGTGTGTGTGTGTGTGTGTGTGTGTGTGTGTGTGTGTGTGTGTGTGTGTGTGTGTGTTCCTCTCCCCAGGGTGTCAGAGGCTTGTATCGAGGGTACAGAAGCACCGTGCTCAGAGAGGTAGGATCCCTTCACACAGTCACACTTCATTCATTCATTCATTCACTCACTAGTTCTTTTCCTCCCTGCTAGTCCCTGGTGGACGTTCTCTCCATATCCATTCACCTTAATCCATATCATATGTCTGTGTAGTGTGATTCATATGTCTGTGTAGTGTGGTTCATATGTCTGTGTAGTGTGGTTCATATGTCTGTGTAGTGTGGTTCATATGTCTGTGTAGTGTGGTGTGTGCTACAGTGATCAAACAGCCTGCCAACCAGGCAACACACACCACTAGAGTAGCTAAAGTGTGTTCCTCTGAGACGGCACACGCTGAGAAAACAATCGCTGGACTCCCGCAAGACCAGGCGGTGACTTCTTCTAACCGGCCGGAGGAATATTGAGGCTTTCCGCTGTTCTGATTAGAACCTATTTAATGTCTGCTAGGACATGTTGATGTATGGGTCTCCCTTTCTTCCCTCCACTTTCATCTCTTTCAATTACTGGTGAAACACCAGCTCCCCTCCTATTGCAAGCACAGCTGATTAATTAATGCAATTAGCGGCGTTATAAATGCAAAACAAAACGTGGATAAATGAGCATCGAGCCTTCCCTCCCTTGATGGGCGCTCAGCTTTCGGTAATGAAGCCGCCGCTCCGTGTGATTCATGGCGTTCCGTTTAACGGCGCCTGCGCTGCATGGTAATGCTGATGGATTCTGATTCACCCCACCACCCGGCTACTTAACCCCCCCGTCCTCACCTCCACCTCCCCGTCCTCCCCCACCCCCACCCTGCCTCCGTCAGTACAATGGTTACAATAGTCCCGTAATACAATCGCCAAGGAACAGCGAAGAACAGGGGAAAAAAAGTGGGAGTGTGTGTGTGTGTGTGTGTGTGTGTGTGTGTGTGTGTGTGTGTGTGTGTGTGTGTGTGTGTGTGTGTGTGTGTGTGTGTGTGTGTGTGTGTGTGTGTGTGTGTGTGTGTGTGTGTGTGTGTGAAGGTGACACTCTTCTTTTCAGGGGAGGGTAGCGATGGTATTGGTAAGAGGTGGTAAGGAGGGTGGGTGTGTGTGTGTGTGTGTAATCTAGCGCTAGGCTGTACTTATTTTCTGCCTCACTAAATTGATGTTTTTCACGCAAATTCCATCTGGACAGCCGGCGGGTGGGGAACAACAAGACACTGTGATTTCTCTGAGGGTTTGTGAATAAATGAATACATTTGGAGGCCGGGTCGCCGTTTGCGTGCATACTAACCGCGCGAGATGAAACACAAACGGCGGAGGCCGGGACTTCTGGGGGGGGGGGCTGCGGCCATAGCCCGCGGATCCTCTGCGGTGATTGGCTTTGACGTGTGTCAGGGCGGTAATTCATTTTCTTGCATCGCCCGCCCATCTCCTCTTTTCGGCCGGGCGACCCTGTCAAGATACGTTTGTTTATGTGCTGCGTGGTTTCGTGCCCCCCCCCCCCCCCCTCCACACACACACACACACACACACACACACACTCTGGTCCTCCTAATTGTGACCCTTCGTCACGCTGTATATTCATTAGCTGGCCTTCAGAAGCTTCTATGGTAGGCATCACACCAGCGGCACACGTGAGGGGATGCTGAGGAGAGCCAATTCCATCTTGTTGGATGTCTAACCTGTCTGTCCTGCCGAACCCCAGCACATGTCTGCTGGACCGCTAACCTGTCTGTCCTGCCGAACCCCGGCGGTGCTGCTGGACAGACAGCATCACGTCCCGTGAATCCTTTCACTGCTACTCCTTTTTTTACTTTATTCTAGGGCGGGGCAATAATTCAATATTATCGTCTTTGAATGGTATTGTATCGTCATGAAATATAGTATATGACTTATCCTGAGACCGTTTTATAGCCTAATGAATCACGATGAGAAGATATGCCCTGAAAATGATCAAATATGAGGTTTGAAAACTAGTTTAGTTCTTTACCATACTTTAAATGTCCGTATACTTCAATGTAATGACCCTCAGTTAGACTGTCTGAATGGTGTTTAGAATTCATAACCATATCGTGGTATTTATCAATACCGTGTACAATTCCCCATAATTCTGGTGATAATACATTGTTGCCTACTAAAGACCTAGTAAGCCTCCTGCACTGTGCCATCTTGGCTGGAAAGAGCTTCAAATGAATGACCTTCTTAAATGATTATGATTAAATTATTAACCTGCTTAAGAGATAAACTCATCTGACTCTAAATTAAGAAAGTTAGGCTCAGTATTGCCACCTTTCCTATGCTCCTAGTTTCCATGAAGAGTGGATTTTTGCCAGTGTAAGCTGTTATTGTGAAGATTGAGAGAATGTGATGATTACTGGTACTGATGTATGTCTCTTCTTGCTATAGTTTCTCTTCTCGTCGTTTTGCCGCGTCCCCATGTGACCTCTGCTGTCCCTCAGTGTAATGGGATTCCTCTCATTATGAATAGTTCCACGTTTGACCACTAGATGGCATCCGAGGCTTAGCTCTAGACATTAGACCAGGCTATATTTAAATAATTCTCTCTCGCTCTCTCTCTCTCGCTCTCTCCCCCCTCTCTCCTACCACTCACTCACGCACACCATACTTGGCTTTTTGGTATTTATGAGCAGCAATCACCTCTGTGGAAATGGAAGCTTTTAGCTATTTATTTTTTGATGGAGTGCCTTCTATTTGTGTGCTCTAAAACAGTCCGGTAATCTGGGCTGTGATCTCAGCGGCTGGAGTAATGAGCTGCAGTCAGGTTATTAGACAGCAGCTTGCTGATTTGTGGGAGCGAGGTGTCGGGTAGCGTCGGCGGTAAGTGACGCTGACTCACACCGACGCGCTGGACTGATGCACCTGCAGGCCGTCTGATTGACTGGAGCGGAAATCACCCCGCTCCTGCTGGCTTCTGCGTTTTTTGTTTTTTCTTCCTCTGATCGTATTCACGCTCTTCCTCAAAGGTTCTTCCCTATTTGTGCTGTCTCAAAACCACTTCATTACAACCATTACGAGTTGAGCAAGCTCGCTAAAGTGAGATTCAGTGAGTTGCGTTGCGACGGTGGGGTGTGTAGTCCATCCGTATGAATCATGCTTTTAAACCAGGCCCTCCCTCCCTGGACTAATCACACTGGGCTTCCTGGCAAACCGACGTTCTGGATCCGGCAACCGGCGGACGGGCCTTATGAAACACCTCTCTCCTGACCCCCCACCGACCAGCCTCTCATTCTCCCGCTCCGCTTGTGTTCATTTTGTTTTCTATCAGCGGAGGACGGGAACGAGGTCCACCGGTCCTCCTGACACAACTCACAGCACTCGTCGCCTCTGTCTCGTCCTTTTCTCTCTTTCTCTTCTTCCTTCTTCATTTTCATCATGTTTTCTCTCTGACTCACGCATCCACATCCTGTGTGTGCGTGGTGAGGCCCCGTCAGCTGCAGGCCAGTGGTCTAACCTCCACCCCAACGTCTTGTCTGAGTTCTCCTGGTGTTTACCCACCTACTTTGGCTTGGCCACACCACATTCTGTAGCGTAAAGGTGGAATGTGTGTGTGTGTGTGCGTGCTTCTGTGTGCGTGTGCATGTGCATGTGCATGTGCGTCTGCGTGCGTGCGTGTGTGTGATTTCTCATAGGGCTCTGACCTCAGACTCAACAGGGACCATTTTGTAAAGGGCCAAGCAATTCAGCTCTTCGTATCGTTGCATCATTATTTTTTTTTACGTCTGAAAAGTGCTCCACACGCTCCAAAAAACAAGGGGATTTAGTTTATCTCCAACGTCAAGTTAAAGTCCAGCACCGTTTCATATTCTGGGATGGCATCCATGCTGAGTTGTGTGACGCATGCTGTAGCTGGGAGGTGTGTGCGGAATCGTTCTCATATCCTGTCTGGCTGATCTGGTCCATGGCGGCTCATGTTTAAACACCCTCATGTGACCCGGGGAGGGAGAGAGAGAGGGAGGGAGAGAGAGAGAGAGAGAGATATATATGTGGATTTATGATGTTTATTTTTCCTTGCATTTGCATGGTGAGGATTTATGACCCGTGCCGTGTGTGTCAACCTGGACGTCCCCGCCCGGGGGTCTTTCCAAATAACATAAAAAAAGAAGTGAACTAACGACTTGATTATGTTGAACACACACACTCCAGTATCTGTGGACACACTAATAGTCAGACAGCCAGAATTGTGTCTTTCTTTCTGCTGAAATTCAGTCACTAAGCCATCATCGGCTTAGTGTGTGAACTCAAGTGAATTGTTTTGACATGTGCTACTGGAACAACCTGATCGGCTTCCAATGCCGGCTTCTGGGACACCTGTTGACCTTTTGAAGTTTGACCCCTGATCTGACATGACATGGGCTGACACCGCAGTCTGTGTGTGTGTGTGTGTGTGTGTGTGTGTGTGTGTGTGTGTGTGTGTGTGTGTGTGTGTGTGTGTGTGCGCGTGCATTCACCTGCATGATAATCTGACAAAAAAGAACAACCCTGGCTATGAGAAGGGTGCTAGTCTGCTGTGAATGCGTTGGCCGTCTGGGTCCGTGGTGTCAGCACATATTTAGAGCCAACACTATCCAGGAGAGCAGAATCTGTCTGTTTTCTTCATGCCAGGTCAGATAGCTGAAACTGGAGCTGTCAGTGTCTCAATCCAAATGGCCGTGCATGCATGTCCTTTGAATTTCAATTCATGGATTATACCATTCCTCATGTTGTCAACGCTGTGTGTGTGGGTACCGGGGGACCTTGGTCTGCTTTTACACTCCTCTTACCTACAATCCTCATTTCATGGATGGAAATCCTTCAGCTTCCATCCGTCTGTCTGCTTGACTTATGGGTCTCCTTTGTGAGCAGTGGGGCCCATTTTGCGTGTTTTTAGGTCACGCAGACCTTCTTCACAGAGGAGAATGCCTTTCGTTGTTGGTTTTTTTGTTTGGCGGCCTGGTGAATGCTTTGCTTTCTGTCACCGGAAAGCCGATATGGCTTTACCACACGCGTCACAGCAGGGATGAATGGCTCACCGCCACCGCTGAATGATGGATGGATGGGCTTCTCCCGCCACAAAGACCAGGGCCGTGCCTGTCCTTCACATCAGGAGAGG
Source organism: Trachyrincus murrayi (assembly GCA_900323305.1). Lineage (NCBI taxonomy): Eukaryota > Metazoa > Chordata > Actinopteri > Gadiformes > Macrouridae > Trachyrincus > Trachyrincus murrayi. The sequence continues at coordinate 21,349 of OOFB01019215.1, forward strand.
CTGTGAGAGGCTGTGTGTCCGTATCCCCTCCACGCCTCACACAGTATGTCCACGGATGACGGCATTATCCTCTTACACACACTCCCTCAGGGACGAGACAGGTGCTCTCGCTCTCGCTCTCTCTCGTGTTCTCCATCTTTCTCTACAGATGTGCAGAGTAAACTCTGACGACCTCCATAGAATCAACAAAAATGTTTCTCAATTACTTACACTAGAGCTCCACCGCCTGCCGTTGGACCGCGATCAACTTCTGAGTCCAAAATGGCCGTAGTAGATATGTTGAGCATCGTCACACTGACTGAAGGCCAAATCACACTTCTTCTGCGTCGCTGCTCAGAGACCGTACACGCCATTTTTGCCGGTCGAGGGCCTACCCGTCCGTGAAGACATGCAGTCCTTTCAGAGCTTAGCAACGCGTTCTCTGCAGAAGAATGTGTCAAGTGATTGCTGATTGGTCGAGCGGGGAACAGGGGTAGTGTTTTGGCAAATACAAACCACTGTATTTTCAGTTGGTTTATGAATCTCCAACCTTTTCAGCAGTACATTTGAATGATTTTGCAACATATTTATCACATGGATACGTGATACAGAGCAGGCTCTGTGTCTCTGTGTTGCTCGTGGGTTCATTTGGGGCCAGAAACGCTATACTGCCCCCTTGTGAACACGTTAACGCGACGTAGAAGTATAAATGCAGGCAGCCCAGCGAAGATCTGCGTGGTGTCTCCTGAGTCCTGACATGGATCTTCGCAAACGTGGGGTCCGCAGAACTGTGAATTCAGCTCGACGTGACACACATGCACATGCATACACACACACACACACACGCTGACATTACTCCCCTATGTCTGTAGAGTGGTACCTCATGGTTCTCTCCTCCCTGGTTCCAGATCTGTGGGCCTGGTGGTTAAGCTTGCTTCCCACAATTTTCTGCATGTTTGCTTCAATCAAAGCAGAAAACCACCAGCCCGCCACATGTTTCTAATAACACACACACACACACACACACACACACACACACACACACACACACACACACACACACACACACGGCGTGTGGAGGGTGTTAGGTTAAGCAGCGCGGGTGGAAATGATATTTTCGAAAAGTATTTTCGAGAGTATGAATATCAGAATGAATCACCCACAGCTTTATGGCCCCAACATAAGAAATACAAACATAATCATCACGTATGTCTGCGTTCTTGTCCTTGTACATGAGGTTGGGGTGAAACAGACCTTGAACGTGGTACATCACCCTAACTTTCAGTTGCTATAATGAGGTCAATAATAATCAGAATAACACACTGATAATGGTAATGTCGTGCTAATGGCCCACGGCACACACTGCGCCGGGAGAAATGCAGCCTGTCACCCAGTAGTAGTTAGTGAAACACGCGTGACGCTACCCTATCATTTCAGCCACCTCTCAGACGCAGGGGGCGGATGTGAAAGTAAGAGTGCCACGGGCGCTAGGACCAGCATAAACAACCGTAGCCAGACGTGTAATTAAAGGTTAACCTCACTCTCCTTAAACACCACCGCCTCATGAAGGGAAGCGATGCGTGTCTCTCCTTCCCCTCCCTCCCGCCCTCCCTGCCACCACTACCGTCTTCCTCCACCGACGCTGCACCAATACACTCCTGAGACTGCAGCAGTTTGAGAAGCTAAACAGCACTCTTTTATAGAGCCACAGTGGGAACCGGATCTAGAACTATATCAATGAAACACATTGACTTGTTTTGTTTTTCACGCAGCGGTAATAACACTGTAATCCATGTAATCCAATCCCCCGCCTCAGCAGGGCCAGGCGGCCCACTCTGCTGACGGAGGAATCACATGGCTGTAGACATGTTCCCCTAGCGGGAAGTAGAAGCTAATATGAATCTCAGCACCTAGAGAGAAGGCCCAGGGGTCAGGGGTCACAGTGTGATATCATCCCTTCAGTCTTACGACCGTCATGAACTCCTAGAGGTTAACGGCGCTGTGCCTCAACTCAATGAATACGGTCTAATGTAGTGTAACAACAACTCTTAGCTTAGCTTTAGCCCTGTAGCCAATCTTTTTGTGTTGATCACACTCGCATGTGTGCGTGCGTGCACTAGTCACCGTGCCGTCACCCGTCTCACCATAACCCCTCTATTCCATCCAGCTGTGTTGCTGCAGTGCTTATCTGATGCTCAGCTGATAAGACTGTGTGTGAGAGGGTTGGACAGCGTTCAGTTGGCCTGCAGGTCTTGAGTGGTTTGCTGGAACTCAGCTTTGAGTTTTATAGCTTTAGGCTCAACTCCCAGGAACCAGGGAGCGACCAGAACTGGCCTGGCATACGGTGTTACTGCACTACTCCGGTGTGTCCTCACCTGTAAATGCACCTGATCCAGCACCTCTGTCTCCACACACAGCAGCCCCACAGTTCTGTCTGTCTGTCTGATGTCTGTCTGTCTGACTGATGTCTGTCTGTCTGTCTGACGTCTGTCTGTCTATCTTATCAGGCTGAGTTCCAGCCAGCTGATGGTGAAGCCAGGCTACTGATCCTGTATTACAGTCCAAACCTAGACCAACACACAAGTGTTTTCTGTCCTCAAACCCTCCTCCCTCTCCTCCCCGGGGGGAGGTGGGGAGGAGAGAGCCCACGGGCAGCCATAGATCTCCTGCTGTCAGCAGCTAATTGGTTGACCCGCAGGGCGTCCTGTCTCACACCACACCGCCCTTCATTGGCTAACATGCACTGTCATAGATATCATCTGTCATCTCTCTGACAGATACAGAGGGCCCTGTTTTCCAACCGAGTCAAATACAAGTAAAATGCTAGCTGAAGTGTGTGTGTGTGTGTGTGTGTGTGTGTGTGTGTGTGTGTGTGTGTGTGTGTGTGTGTGTGTGTGTGTGTGTGTGTGTGTGTGTGTGTGTGCGCTATCCACACTCTCAGAAGTCTGGCTAATTGCTTGCTAAGCGGTGAATCAATTTGTAAC
>OOFB01019216.1:2264-18467 GCA_900323305.1 Trachyrincus murrayi
TAGAACCGCCACTGCCTGTGTCCTCACACATCAGTGCATTCAAAGCATACGCCCTTCAGAGCTAATTACAAAATAAAGTTAATCGTATAGGCCAATTGGGTTGTGCTTACTAGAAAGCTCTTAAATTGGAATTACTTTTGGTCAGCTGCGCATTTTAACAGCCTGGTCAGTTTAAAGAGCCATTGTGTCTCTAAAAGCGTGGAACGAGGAGATTGTAAATCTACAATCATAATAAAAAATGGGTAATTGATATCAGTATTAGGCTATCTGCGCTTTAATTTCACATGGAAGCGACATTTCCCAAAGTAACACTATTGTGAGAAAACACACACCTACCTGTAGCACGGTCTTCATTGTCACGGGGGAGGTGATAGTGGTGCAGATTTTCTCTCCGTTTATGGTCACTTGCCCCATGATGAAGAGCATCGGCGTGGCGAGAACGAAAGACGCAATCCACATGGCGCTGATCAGCTTCTTGGTGCGACTGCGGGACATGATGCTCTTCGCCTTGAACGGGTGGCAGATGGCCATGTAGCGCTCCACGCTCAGACTGGCGATGTTGAGCGCCGTGGCGTAGGAGCAGCTGTCGCGGAGAAAGTAGTAGCATCTACACACGGCGTCCCCAAAAACCCAAGGGTGGTGGAACCAGATGAAGTTGTAGAGCTCGACGGGCATGGAAAGGACGAGGATCAACAGATCGGAGACCGCCAGACTCGCCAGGTGGTAGTGGATGGTGCTCTGAAGGTTTCGCATTGACTTCTTAGTTAGAAGAGTGTAGAGGGTGATTGAGTTCCCGAGACTGCCAACGGCGAATAAAGCGGTGTAGATGACGGTGACCAACACCTTCGAGTATATGTCCGTGTTCACCTCCAGGTCCTCTTCCTCCACCGGAATGCACCTATCCGTTCCGTTCTCAACTGCCGATAGTGAGTTGCTCACATTACCAACAAGTGTCTGTGCCAGCGCGTCCAAGCCCGCCATGTCGCGCCCGGAAAGTGTGATATTTATATCCATTATGTTCGACGTGTCTTTAAAAATGTATGTGGTATCTGGTACCACAGCCATTATTATTTTTTATAATGGCTGTATGCATGTCCCAATTGTTAATTTGCAGTCATGCGGTAAAACGGATAGATGCGGACCACTCGCGTAAAACGGGTAGGGAAAGGTGAAAGCTATTCAGAGTGAACAGAGTGATGCTGCGGCGCTTTTATGGTTGGAAAGGCAGGAGGCGTGCTTCATCATTTGACCTCCACAGTAACGCATTTCCATTCAGTGATTGCTGTTCTACTGCCGTTTGGCCCCTTGATATTCAACCTGGGAACCAGACATAACAGAACAATCGTGATTTATTAATACAATTCAGTCAATCTTTAAGCATATTATATGATTTCGTCTCCTGACACCATCATTTTGCAGCAACGCGAGCAAATACGTATTAAGGCAATCACTTCTAGAATAGGTGAAAGCGGAATTAACTAACTATTGTTTACTTAATCTACCATCTGGCACTGTGTTGACTCTATTCTGATACACTGTGCATAATATATTATCCCCCCCTTAATTTAAGCAATCTTTAAAAATATTTGAATTAATTAAAACATTAATTATATACATTGTGCTAGACATGCCTCTCTCTGTGATGTGCATGCTTGCCTTTAGAGCCATGCTCGCAATAACTCTTACTTAAAAAAATCATATTTATTCTTTCTGTTTCATTTTTACTGCTATTTTATATAATGGCTTTAACATTATAACATTAGCATTATATACAATTATATACAATTTCCTGGTCTTAGTTTAGAATTTTGTTTAGTATAGTGTCTCTTTCTTTCTTTCTCTTTTTCTTCTTTCGCTCTCTCTCTCTCTCTCTCTCTCTCTCTCTCTCTCTCTCTCTCTCCTCATTTCCACTGCCTCTCTTTTGTGATTCATATTAAAGTAACAAATTCAGGGATTCAGCCAAGATGTTGAACTATCTTGGCATATGACTATCATTTTAGAAATTGGGTTAACTTCTTTAATTCAACCAGTCTGTGTAATGTATGCATTATTCTGTTGATTATAGTGATTTATATTATAGTGTTGCATATATGTGTACGTTATTTCCACCTAGAGGTTGTTAAAGAAATTGTAGTTAATGTATCATGTAACGTTACTTCCTGCTAGTTATGGAAGCATTTGGCAGCTGGGTGATAGAGTTTCTGAGACAGCTGCTAGGCTGGTGCAAGCGATTGCAAATTTAGCTAATCAGTTTGATAATAACCTGATCAACCTAGCAAACACTCATGACAGAGCAGAGCAAATACTTTAGCATTGCAGAATACTCTCTGCTGTCGACTTAGATGAGGTTGTGTTATTAAACTTAAGGGAGGTTATTGAGACTCTCTCTCACACACCTGGTCATAGGGGAAGACCAGTTTTGGACATCCCATTTGAAATAATAGAGAAACCTGTTGCATGGTAAAAAAAAAAAAAAGGTCAAGGATATTGCAGAGCTTTTCCAGGTATGTGAGAGGACAATCCATCGCAAATGGACTTTGCTTTTGCCATTTCATTTAGTCAGGGAAACAGCGTGATAGCAATGAAATGTAGTTGCAATTGGACGCAATGCTTTTCCATTTTCACATTTGAATATTGTCAACCATAAAGCTATTATTAAAGTTCAGTCTTTGAAAATGAAATGTTAAATGTCTTTTTCATTTTCCAATTTTTTAAGTTTTTTCATTTTAAAATTTGAATTAAGATTTGAATATTGTCAATCATAAAGCAGAGTTGGTATTCAATGAAATGTCACAATGGCTTTTCCATTTTCGTTTTAATATTAGAGAATGCCCATGCTAGTAGTGAAAATGAAAATTACATTATTTAATTATAATTTACATTTTGTCCAAATTAATGCATATGTAAGTGGGAAATTTAAATGCTATTGTGAGATTACATTTTCATTTTAAGTAAGTTCTATAGCTTGTTGAGTCACGCAAATGCAAAGGCAATGTGGGTGACCGCTGTAATTTGCCCCAATTATTCTCTGCACACCGAAGACCACTCATGCAATAGGTCATCTAACGGGGTTAGATGACCTTTCGAGATTGACACATGCTGATATACAGTGCTTCCCTTACCTGCGTCTTTTTGTCTTATCGATTTTACCACCAGCCCAGCTAATATTGGTCCAGGCTAAGGTGTTTCATATTTAATGCAGGCTATTGATTGAAATTGTCATCTCAAGGGGAGTCAAAGGGTCCTTCAGGTTAAAGTTCAAATGGACTCTATATCTATTCTATTGGACTAATGGAAAAAGGGGGTTTCAGTGTCAGTATAAAATGTGGCAACACAACCCACAATGTTGTCCAGTCTTTGGACAACATTGTGTCTTGGGAACCTGAGGAGTTGGCAGAGGTTCCCTGTGAAGGTCTCTGTGAGGTCCTTCCCTGAAATGAACAAAAACAAACAAATCCAATGTATTCAACATGCTGCCATTTGAAATGTTGGTATAGTAAAGTATAGCTCTCTACTCAGACAGTAAAGACTCATCCGATAGCAGTAGTGAATATGCTAGTATGCAATCACCGATGCAATATTTTCATGAAATATAGAGCCAATGCATGAGAGGTTTTCTATACAATGTCTTTACCTCTGGGGGAACAAATGACGTTACACTAATGTATTCTGGAATTATATCTGCATTGTGTGCATTGTTAAGCTGTCACACATTCTGATATGAGGCATTATGCTGGTGGCTAGGCGATGGCAAAACAGGCCCACCATAGTTTTTATCAGGCTGCATGCTTAATTACATGCTTAATTAATTACAACGTATCATAGACATTGCAGCTAGTGCTTTAATTACAGAGAACAGATGTAGGCATAATAAAGTAATTACATTTCTTGAATGCAGAAACTTTATATGGTCAAGACTAGGGTTTTACTGTGATGATGATGATGTCACCTAAGAAGGGTTAGCCTGCAAGGGTATAAAAGGCTCGGCTTCTGAGTTGGAGTTGGAGCTTCAGAGACTGCTGAGGGACACATGACCACTCCACGTTCGGGTTTGAGGCTGATCATTGACTTTGCATGCTTTTGCTTTGTTTAGATATCTTTCTAGTTTTGATTTTGTCTGTAACTAACCGATGTATCTAACCATTGGCTACGAGTTAATTCAATAGTTCCTCATTTGATTTCTAACATGCTTTAACACCTTTTTAGGGAACATTGTTTTGAGGGTATTGTTAAGTTGATACATTTCATCAAGTTGTCACGTCCATGCCCCTGTCTCTCTGTTACTCTCCCTTACTCTCCCTCGCTACCTCTGCCTCTGAGTCTGTGTTCTGCGCTAGGGTCCACTTGAGAACTAAACCTGTCATAAGTACTGTGAATCTAATTTACGTTATAACTTTAGACCAGCTTTAATATGACAATTATGGGTTTTACTTTGTTTCAGTTTCATCCATATACTGATTTATCATTCGCTGTATTGATCATCATACATCATAATTATCAGTTATTGATCTATTGGAAATATTTACAAATCAAGTCTACAAGTCTTTCACGTGTTGCTGGTCATGGCAGAGCTGACTGCAGGTAAGACATGTACACACAGTTTAGTTGTCTTGGTTGATTCACCTCCCTGGCTTTTGTTCGCAGTTGGGAAAAGCAGCTGAGTAGCAGGGGAAAAATGAGAGACAGTTCAAACTCCATGCAGTGGAGAGCTGGGGATAGAAACCTGTGTGCAGAGCTGGGAGGTGTGCTAGTCCCTTCATATTGGTGCTTCCCTGTCAGAACCCTGATATAAAAGTCAGTAATTCTGGACCACATCCATCTTCACTGCTTAGTTCCTGCAGTGTACGCCTTTACACTAACCTCTGTCATTGCAGATTGCTTTCCGCCATTGTGTGCTAATAAGATTTCCACTTCATTAGTTTGCTCTGTACTCTGCTACCTTTCGCTCTCATAAGCAGAGAAGTAACACAAATCAATTTGACTTGTGGCTTATCTATAGTTGTATTCATTGTGTGTTGTTTGATGTGATGTGAAATGTGTCATTTTTGTAATATATTCTATTTGCTGTGTGTGTGTGTGTGTGTGTGTGTGTGTGTGTGTTAGTGCCAAAACCAGCATGATGTAGGATGTACTTATGATCTCACAGTAAATGATCTTGTTTTCTACTCATTATCAGGGCTAAAATATTTGACGTGTTGAATTATTTTTCATTGTGCATGCTAACAAAAATGGAAAGGAAAACGGTGATGAGACATGTAATACATCGGCAAAAGACATATAGATAGATATGATATATGTATATATGTACACAAAGCACAAGGCTCTGGCCGTGGTGTTATCAAAAAATAATGCACACGTCTCGCCACTAGAATTTTCACTGGCTGTGGTATAAATACCTATATACCTTTTTTTCCAGTATTTTGCATTCCATACTATGTTATTTCGTTAGCAAAGTCTCAAGTTTTCGTGCTCTTTGTTACTTTTGCAGGCCATGTCCAGTGGCAAAACAGGACTTTGAAAGCATGGTTGTTTGCCTTCTATCCTACCAGGGTATGATATAATCTCATTGCCGTTTATTAAAGGAATAATACAGCCTAAAACACAGCCTAAAATGTCTATTGGTGATGTACAACACACTCCACGTCCTATTTTACCATTTTGTGTGGTATTTCACTTTACCGCGTCTAAACTTGATTTCTGTAGACACTAAAATCAATGCATATACAACATTTTTTGGATACCATAGGTGAAATGGAACGATTAAATGATGGTGGCAGTGTTGAGGTTGAGCCAAGAGCTAAGAGCTTTCAAATTCATGTTTCATTGCTGGACATATTAGATAAACTAAAAAGAACTTGCTAGCTGGTGTTTGCTATTATTCTGCTATTATTTGCTGTTATTCTGGCTCCACTCTAAACCCCTCCCACAATGTCATTGTTTACTAACAGAAAATGGGTCTATAGGCCTTTAGAAACACAAATGTCAACCTTCAATAAGAATCCTCTAAGATTGTAAGAACTGACTTCAAACTTAAAAGAAAACTGATATTTTTGCAGCAAGAGGGAATCTATGGGGAGCATAGAATTGGATTGCTTTGAGTCAAGCAAAGTGCCTTCGTCTGTGCTCATTATTGCATGTAATTTGCAATAATGTGTCATTTTAACTTCAAATAGACCATGTTCATTTCAAGTATCTATCACTTTGATTTTGCTGAATGGGCTGAGAGACTCTGCATTCAATTTGCCAATTATTGTGCTTTTATTTCTGAGACCCATGCACTTACTCTTCTTTTGGTGACTTTATTTTATAAGACTATGGATTAGGATTTTTCTTCTAAAAACACAGGGGCAGTGCCCTCAAAAAAGTATAATATATATCTTTTTTAATGGCAAGACAAATGTCCTGAATATAATGTACAATTTTTTGTCAAACTACATGTTTACCCACAATTACAATAAATAATAATTATTCTATTCTACACTAATAATTAGAATCATATTATTATTAGTGTAGATATAGACACGTCATTACAGAAAATCCCCAGGTGTGTGCATAGCAGTAAATAAAGTATGACTAATATTATCTTTAAAACTAAGTATGAAGCTATGCAGACTTCAATCTGTTTGCGTAATACTCAACAACTAACAACGATCAATAATACATGTCCGTCTGAATTGCTATGGGCTTTCGCCATAACATTGATTGACCAATGTCACAGAATACTGAGGAAACACTAATAGACCTTGTAAGACAGACAGCACACCAACCCCAAAGGTGAAACAAACCAGAGAGGTGGCATATAATACTAGCATTACATCTCTCTCTCTCTTAGTCTCTCTCCCTCATAAATTCAGAGTTATAATGAATGAAACCTCATTTCACAAGTTCACCTTTTAATTCCATTAACATAATTGGCTACCAGTAAGCTACATTTCAAAAGGTCATATCTAGTATCAGAGTCAAACAGACAAAGTCGGCATAAGTTAAGCACATATTTGATGTTTTAAGATTGTGGGATCAGTGTGAAATGGTTTAAATGCACTTTTTGTTGAATTATGGAAAGCAATACTGACCAATCTAATTTGTATAGAAAAAACAACCAAATCAAACATTGATGGATTGGATACATACTGTCTAATATCGTAGGCACCCAAACAAATTGTTTAATCGAGTTATGTGGTGGAAAATGTAGTATTTGTGAGCTGTGCTTGTCTTAACTTGTAAATGACCTGTCTTGTGAGCTTTGTAAAATGTAAATTAGGTCCATATGTTATCCTGGTCAGCATCCTATGAGTTGCCATTGTCTTTGTCACAGTATGTCATCTCGGTCATCTTGAAGGCATAGGCTTTCATGTTGAAAGCATGCCAACACCCCATGTTTGCTACTGATGGCTGTGTTGTGTGCTCTCTCATTCAGCTGAATTAAATCAACTACGATGGTTTGCTATAACAAGATGTTTCAAGTGTTTTACTCTCACAAGATAATTTCCACGACAGTTAGTAAGTTGTTCGAACAAGATTATTTTTCACGTTGCCTCTGGGAGCTTCTGTAGTTAAAGGATAACGATTTTCAACCTTATATCTATCTATCCGCATTAGGGATAGTGTGAAAAATGCCTGCGGTTGTTGCCGATGCTCTCTGGGGCGCAAGGTAAACATTGTTGATTTGCAAATACTGCCCACATTGAAATGATACAAAGCCGGTTGAAAAGCAGCAAAGTTCCCCTATAACAGTGGGTTCAGTGGGATAATTTCAGAGTAATAATGGGCATGCTGGTTTAATATATTGTGGTCCTAAAGTTAGATCTGTTCTGATTCATTTTGCCTGCTTAAAACGTGTTTGCTTTCCTAACACACATTTTCCAAACAGTTCAATGCTAAGATATGAGGCCTCACTATCTACGTGATGAGGATAATAAACACCTCCAGAGACAAGTTCATTAATCAGGGACCATGTCACCCACACATTCAATAGATTCCTTCTCTCTCTAATCCATTACCAAAGCCCCCTCTTCCCCACCAACCCATTCTTAAAGTCCAGACTGAATGTGCACATACTCCGTTTCCTCCCAAACCCTCCTCTCTTAAGAAACTGTTTCTGTCCAAGTTTCAACATATGTCCTTGTCGAACCCATTCAATTTGAACATTTTTGTCCATTCTCATTTTTCGTTCTTTCTTTATTTCTTGTTCGTACATCAATTTCGCTTCAAACCAACCACACAAGGGCCTGACCTCTCTCTCGCTTTGCGTTCCGTCTCCTGGTAATTCCCGTCAGTGTTTGATAGCCTCTGCTTCTGCGTGTCCTTGTGGCGTGTTCCTCGGTACATGGCAACATGGGCTGACCTCTGTTAGAGTGGGCCCGGCGAGAGAGTGCTCATTGCTACGTACAAAGCACTCAATCAGCTTGTCAACACTGGTTAGTCTTTTAATAAGCCAGACGTTCTCTCACTCTCCCCTCTCACTAACCCCTTGCTTCTCATTTCATGTCCTTCATTCTTTTTCAAGATACCTCCATTTCTGTCTTCATCACACTGTATGGTATCAATCTCTATAAAGGTGACACTGCAAAAGCTATTTTCTTTCTGTCTGTGAATGGACAGAAGAATGGTAGAATGAATTGGATTTGTTTTGTGTGTGTGTGTGTGTTGTAGCGACCAGCCGTCAGAATTACATCACCACCTACCGGTCGAGAGTTCATTCATGTTTCCCCACAATCTTCTAATAATCCAATCACAACCCCCGAACCCCCAGTGGAGTGGAGGAAAGATACGCCAGTTTTACCTCTGCATTAGCTCACGTTGTAAAGTCTGCAACATTGTAGCCACCTTGTGGTAAAACATAAGCCTTGACTGGAGTCTATGTCAGGGTTAGGCTTAACCCACAAATGTGTATTTCCCAGTGGGAGTTTCTCCGGGAGTTGCCGATCTTGGCGAGGCTAAGGCCGACGCTACAAACCTGACTGACTGATCGGTTCCGTGAGTGGTGTTTATCTTGTAAAAAATCACTGTTACTGAACTGCGAATACAAAAACTGCGAATTTCAATTTTTATATCCTGGTTTTGTTTTATTTGTGGGGATCCGCAGTAAAACCCGGAGCAGACTTTTGAGTTGTCTTTCTGTTATGTTTGTGAAACTGGATTGAACTTAACTGTTATGGGGTTGGGGGAAGAAGAAAACCAAAACGGACACTTTACAAAGTAGATTGAACTCCGGACAAGTGGACTGTGGACGAGTTACACACACACACACACACACACACACACACACACACACACACACACACCAAACTTGTGTTTTGCTTGCCTGATTTAATACACCTATTGAAAACTCAATTGAGTGCTGGACTATTTGTTTTGCAGTGCTGGTTTTTGGTGACATATATTTCATTGCTACTTGCTATTGGCTTTATTGTTTTGATGGTTTGTTGGATCTATTTTCTTTCTATGTTCTAATTATTATTTGTCAGACGTGACTCACTGGCACCCCTCTTCATTTAAAAGTGACAAGCTCTGGATTCCCCACCTGTTCCCCAGCCCATGTGAACATTGCAACACTTGGATACCATGACACCATCTATCCATAACTCCACCGTTTCATTGGTGGAAATGGCTTCAGCAAAGGGTGGGGCTGTGGGACATCAGTTGGAGGATTTGGAGGATAGTCCTGGATTGAATGTCCTTTCACAGGACCCAGACATTGGAGTGGAGTGAAGCAATGGCCAAATTCAGCCAGCTGGCGCATAAAGCACCACTTATTCGTTATTGGATATGCATTTGTGTCTGGACTCTAATCTATCTCAACTCATTCCAGTAGATATCTCATCCCAGGATGGAGCTGTTGGTCAGTCCGGATGGTGGACTGAGATGAATGAGGAAGCAGCTGGCACGGAGGATACACTAAAAGCAACTTTGGAGGAGAAATGTCATATACTCATGGAGGCACAAAAGAACCAAAAGGAGGAGCTCTAAAGTACAAGCACAACTTTATTAAAGGATGTCACTAATACATACACAGTCACTGATACACAGTCATCCTCACGAGGATGATCAACAACATTTGGGACTGAGAAACAAGAAGAAAATGTATGGAACACGCCTGGAGTGTTTCATGGGATCACACTGTTTCTCCCTCTCACTTTCTCTCTCGCTCTACTCTACTTATATGTTTTAATTACATTAGGTTTACATTTAAGTTTAATGAATGCATGCTTTATAAGTGCATTCCGCAATCACATATTGTCGTAATCAATTGATTGAATGCATGCTTATTGTTTGAGTGGAAGTGATTTTTATTCTCATACACAACGACGGTACTATCTTATAAAAAAGGATCACAAAGTTGCCGTGGGTCGTAACCATGGGGATAACACGCCCCCCCTCCTTCCTAGAACTCTTAGCCCAAAACGCATGTTCGCTTACACTTTAAGTGATGGAGATGGTTTTTCAGGCTGGTTGATTTCTGGGTAACAAGCAGCCAAATATAGCGCAGCCAGGTCCGACTTCAGCACCAGAGACAGCGCCACTGGAGCCCGCTGACAGAGAGTCGCTGAATGAGACGCTGTTTGACCAAAAGTTCTTCTCTGAGAGAAAGTCTTGAAAAAGTAGACGAAAACAGACTCCCAACAGTTAGCTGCTGCCGGTGGCTTCCGGGAGGACCAGGCACTGAAGCCTTGGCTGCTGTCAACAGCATTGAGCGCTGCTGTGACAGATGGGGCAGGCTGCCAATCACAACTCAAGGTAGTGCCGTAGCGATAGGGTCTATACAAAACCAATGACGTCATGACGTCAACATTTGGACAAAAAATGTGGCTGGCCATGCAATTTTTCTTGCCGCCCCAAGCCTACTCCCTTGCGTAGCCTATTGGGGCAGTAGCTATGGGCTTGAGGTAGAACCACTACATTTTGTATGATTAAATGGTAACACCCACACACAAAAAAAACACTTTAAAGAGCGTTTTCAAGACAAAATACATACAATAAGCAACCATATATTTTTTTCCAAGTCCCAAAAAACGCAACCCATAATTTTTTAAAGCAACTTAAAAAAAACAAGAATTATTATAAGGACATGGAAAGTCTGAAAGTGGAGAAGTAGCAGTCCCTGGGTAAAGGCCTTTTCCTGAGTTACAAATGCTCCGCTACTGCCCCCTACCGGACTAGACAGGATCCAACACGATCCATTTAAAATGGACAAACCCAATGCTAATCATAGAAATTAAGTTAATTTTAACGGGCTAATCCACAGGGGGCCGATGTGGGTTTTCTGTGGGCAAGCCCACAGTGGGTTGCCAACAGCAATCTGAGCGTAGAGCGTCCTTCCATACTACACGTGGCAGTGGCGGAGTCATTTCAGAAGTGCAGGGGCCAAAATGTAAATGTTCTTCCTCTTTTGTCTGCCTCTCTATTTAAAGCATGAGTTAGCCTTTATATAAGCACTACTACCTACTAGTATGTTCTGTCTACTCGAGTTTGAATCGTATTTGAAGTTGTTTTGCTGTATTGATTTAAACAAAAAGAATCACCTACATTTCAAGATGTTCTCTCCATATTGTCATTCTCAAAGTAAGGCTAAATCAACGTGTAAGATATTGTCATCTGAACTTCGTATGCATTCTTCATATTTATCATGCCATGACACTGACCACGGTGAATTTAGATTCAATTCAGACAATTAAGGAAAATGAACGGAGCAAGAAATTAATTTGCAAACATTTAAGATTTGTGGTAAAATGTAGGCTTCAGCCAGACTGCACGCATTAGTAAATTACTGTGTGTTGAATAGATCACGTCCTGTCTTTGTCTTCATACATGACTAGTCTTTCTGTACCCTGGCAAGTGTAGTAGGCTACAAGATTTAGAATCTTAGGCTATATGAAGTTGTTTCGCTTTAGTCAATTGATAATAAAATTAACTTCCATTGACGATGGGCTCTCCATATTTTCTCAATAAGTAAATCGACGTGTAATAGTATTCTTTTGCCATCTGAATTTTGTATGCATTGATATTCATCAGGCCACTGATCAAGGTAGGGATTCGAGAGAGAGAATAAGACAATGTGAACAACAATAAATAAAATAAGACATTTATTTTCAAAACATTTCATTTGGTTAAAGGGTGTGGACAACCCGGTTAAATATTAATTTGTTACCAAGGTTTGAATTGAAATTAAAAAAGGAATATAGGCTACCAGTCACAAAAGTGAAACAAAATGGTTGTCACATTGAGAATGGTTGCTCACGCTCCTGTCCACTCATATTTAGTGACATGAATCCCAATTAGTATGATTGTTTACATGATCTGCGTCCCTGGTCATGTTGAGCGGTTCTTTTCGTGAACGCCCGAATTGTGCATTGCTTTAAATGTTGCTGCCGCAAGGAATTGTGGGACGGGATTGTCTCCTTTAGCATAGGGAAGCATTGAAGCACCTTTCCTCAGCATTTAGAGAATTCAACCAGCTCCTTATCATGGCTGCCACTTAGATACCGGGTCATTCACTCAGTCAGGAACCTTCCTAACGTCGATAAATATGAGTGGACAGGAGGGTGAGCGTGAGCAACCATTCTCAATGTGACAACCATTTCGTTTCACTTTTGTCACTGGCAGCCTATATTCCATTTTTTTATTTAAATTCCAACTTTGGTAATGAGATAATATTTTTCACCGGGTTGTCCACATGTATATAGCCTGCATGAAACAACACGGTACGCACGGGGCGAAGTATCTAAGATGTGCTTTTAGTAGTCCATCTTCGGAACATTGTAGTTTCACCACCACGGCAGACCCACGTCCATAACACCTGCCGTCGCATCATTACGTAGCCTAGTGGAAGTGCAGTCAGATTCTCTTCGCACCGCGGTTGTCTTTTCCTACGTCCTTATAAATTCTCCTTCACATCTTTCCTTGACCTCATGACGTTTTCCATCGAGGTCAAGGAAAAGTGGTTAGGAAAAGACATAGGGCGTAATTTTTTGACTATTCGTCTAGTTATGGGTTACTGTGGTGGAAATCCGATTATCAATGACCAACGATAGAGTGTTAAACTCTTAACCACGTCTAAGTTTATTAGGCACAAAGAGTTACAATGCCGGCAAGGGACTCAAAGTCTGCACTCAACAGTGTTCTCTCAGACTGAGGGTAGAGAGCTATCTCTACACACAGTATTAATAGAAAAAGACAAACAAGAACTACTGTTCAGTTCGTCTACTGGCGATAACGCCTACATCTGCAGGATTCAAAGTCAGGCCAAGTGCACAGCTTCTGATAACCCGCGTTTAACCAGGGTACTCAAAGTTCAAGTTTCCAGTTGAAAGAACACTCAATGTTTTACTTCTGCATACCTACGAATGCAGAAGTAAAACATTGTGTTCTTGGAAATGACAGACAAGCATCCATCTCCAGCTGCCCCCCAACCGTCTGACCACAGACTGTCAGTTCCCTATCAGGGCATAATACAAAAAGACCTTTTCAACATAGGTAGTTTCACATAAAAACAGTGTATCGGTAATTTTCCATTACACTACTCGCAAACACCGGTATATAAACTAAAATGTCCGTCCCTCCGTGTCTGCATCTGGTCAGCATACATTGTGGTAAATGCTAAGCTAACATGTAAAGAAAGTTGCACTCGGGTATGACTTCTTGTCGTCCACGGTATTGCTGTGGAGCACTGATGATTCAAGAACGGTGGTGTGGGCATGACATTTTACTGCAAGATTCTAGGGCCGACTCTAGGGCTGACTTTTCGGGAGAGGCGATCGAAGAGGCGAAATGAAGGTCAACACGTTCATTAGAAGGACTATATCACTCATGAGAAACAAGGATGTGTGTTTACAATGAGTCTAACGTGGAGTTTGATGTTGAATACGCTTCTATTAAATGGGGGCTTGCCCACATGGTTATCAAATATCTAAATACTGAAGCAAGCTACCTAAAAATTGTCTGGGGTGCAAAAGCCTGGGTAGGTGTGAAAATGACCCCAGAAGTGTGAAATTCTGTTTAAGGCATCGTTCACACTGCCAGCAAAAGCGGCCCGAATCAAATTTTTCCAAACAGTGTGAACAGCACAAGTCACACGGAATCTGATCTTTTCAATTCTGATTTGGGCCACTTTCATATGTGGTCCTAAATGAGATACAGGTCAGATTTTTTGCAATCTGAACATATCGGAATTCATGCGACCCTACGCCACTCTACATTCGTCATAATCGTGCGCTGGCGGGAGTCATTTGGTGAATACAAACATGGAAGACAGCTGCGATGGAGGTTGTCAGTGGAGGGACAGTGATGAAATCTGTTTCACACACCTCCGTACAGGAGTAGCAGCCATTGCAACACAAAAAGCCATTATTACAAATGTGGCTCTCTTTTCATCTGCTCATGAATTCGCTGGTTTCCACTGCACATCAACTTATAAATGAAACCATAAACACTGACTTCAGTGGCCTCCATGTTTACTTACTTGTTATTGTTCTTTTGCGCATGCGGTACAGTTCAGGACTGTGACCAGTTTACACTGGAATCTGATGTTGGCCACATTTAAAAAAAGAATGTGAACAGGCAGCCAAACAAAGACAACATATATAAAGTTACAATTATGAATATAAATGTTTTCAATCCATACTGCGCATTACATAGTTCTATTATTTCTTTCTAGTTTTATGTGGTTGGCTTTTCTTGATTTCTGTTCCCAGTACAACATAACATTTGAGCACACAAATACATTCAAGGCACACAAATATATTGTTCAACTTTGTTTATAGAAAATGTAACTTTTTCAGAAACATTTTGTAAAAAGTTGGTAACTTAAAAAAAAATCGGAGTAACCCAACACAACACATTTTTACAGAATTGTCTTTCAAATGTCAGGAAGAATGATTTAATGGAACAAGTAGGAGGACTGGTTGTCTCAATAGACAAGAGCATATTTTTTTCAGAAAATAATAAACGACAACATTACATAAACTGGAGCCTATCCTAGGGGACTAAGCCTGTAAGGGGTGGACCCAACAAGGACTCAATCCCAGGACTCTAGATCTATGAGACAAAAGCCCTATGCACTGGGCCACTGTGTTAATGTATATTATAAGAAAATGTTATTTGTTGGTAAGACAATTTTTTTTTAAATCTAAGATGAGAGTTCCATGAGCACGATGCTTTGGCACATTCAGAGACCAACAGTATGTATCATTAATCCAAACAGTGCTGCTTTGTATACGTCACGCCAATTGTGCGTCATCTTTGGCCGGTCCAATATATAGTACATAGATGACTCTCTGGAATAGTTCTCAGTGCTAGGTTAAAGTGCAGATATGCATTTCCTTATTAAAAGTACTTCTGTTTCATACTAAAGAATCATACATACTGATCTTCTTTGGGTAGAAATATAAATTACAATTTCCCCCCCAATTTTCTTAATTGCTATTGAACACCAGCCAATGATTACTCACTATTCATGTTTCAAAGTGGCTATGAAGATGTGTGCTCTTTTGTTGTCGGACCATATTTGTGCTGCTGGGTTATTAAGAGCTGGATGTAAAATAGTTTGTTAAGCCGATTATAAGTGTTTTTACAAAGTCTTGGTTTGGCATGGTTATTGAAAGTAATTTGATATAATGACCATTCCTTTTGTATGTGCATAACATTGATAATCTACCAATCTAGTCAACTTTCTTCAGTCACCCTTCCTCATAATGTAAGGCCCTTGGTTTATCTGTGTCTAGAAAAAGGATATACAATGGGGAGTAAACACAAGGAGCAGATGACTTTTTCCCCAACATCCAAAATGCTTCAAACATGACATGGAAGGCATACAATGCACAGGCCTCGGGTTGATGTGTTGCCTCTCTTGCCACTTCTGACTCCATTTCAACATTACATTCCAAAAAAATCATTTCAAATACAGGTCCTCATGTACTCTTTAAACACAAGCAAGACTCACAACAGGCTGTTTAGTCTGTGCACTGCTGCGCTGCAATGTTGTTATTTTTTAAATTATGTTACCGGTGAGTCAATATGGTTACGACAGGCTTGCCACACACACACACACACACACACACACACACACACACACACACACACACACACACACACACACACACACACACACTGACTCTCAGGTCTCTCTTCTCTCATTGGTTTTACTCCTAGCGTTTCCAAGGAAACAGGAGAATGCACAACACTGCCGGGAGAACCTATTTATCCACT